>APFE031624829.1:2727-44393 GCA_000404065.3 Pinus taeda | reverse complement strand
CATCGCGTCCAAAAAACATGTGTGAAAATCATGCACAAAACCATAGGTGGGTCTGCCCAACCTAACATAGGGTCCAAAACCAAAATTTTCCAGGGCGCTGCCCCGGATCCCATAAAGTGGGGATACGGGTACCCCTCAAACCCCCTGTTAACTATGTGGAAAGAATATAACACAACCCAACACTATGGACATGTGACTGTAGTGATAGATAGAAATGAATGATGACATCGATACAACCATTATGTAAGTAATATGTTCCTTCTTTTGATCACAACCAACAAAAAAATAAATAACCAACTCCACAGTAAATAACCAAGGCCAACACAATATTAACATAGAGTAGGCAGATTCCCCTTGCTTCCATAATTATTTGGAAATGACTCATCGGGCTTCTCATTGTTCTCAACGTGGTTAGGAGTAGAACTCTTTGTCATAAATGACACAAAATTAAATTAATCTTCTTGTGTATTGAATATATAACACATGCCTCCAATACATTATTCATTGTTGTTGCACATCTCTGAATGCCATGTATTAACTACATTTGCAATCTGATTACTCTAAATAGTTGCAGGTTCACACATAATATTATAACTGTCCACAATTTTGCATAAACACTTGCAAATAATAATTATTTCAAATCATTTCAACAGTGCTCCAGAGTGTGTTAACGAAGGCACATTGTATGAACTTATTAATAGTAGCCCAACTTTTATCAATAGTCTAGAATGCATTTATCAACGAGCTATAATATAAATAACTATTCATGCTACTTCTATCACCAGTTCTTCATCCCCCTTTTTCATATGCCAGACAATAAATTGAGATATTCCGTCAATTTTGATTAGTTTAGTTGTAGCCTTAGAATTTGGATCCTTAATGAGAATAGACAAACCCTAATATGTAGTTATTGATGTCGAAGCCTTGTTATATAACATCCACCACGAAAGTGACACTCATCCTCCTTGTGCTAATAAAATTTCTCTAATCTCCTCTCCTCCTCCCAAAAAATTCCTAAAGCCCATGCACACTGTTAGGTACTAAACTCTTTCCATCAAGGTTTTTGATTAAAAAAATGGAAACGAAACTTGCATAGAAGAGCTCCTCCAATAAAAGAGCTCTTGTTTGATCTGAGTCACCTATTGCTATATTTTTGAGGAACTAAGTTTCCTCCAATAACTCCTCATTTGATGAGCCAAATGAAATTCATTAAACTAGTACCTGAAAGTGCCTCCTTTCCGACTAGAAGTGCCTTAAAATACTTGCATATCTTCTCTCCATTTTAAATGAAAGTTCATTCTACCGCCTCCTTTGTCCAACAATATTTGCAATTGACATATTAATAGAATCACATAGTGAAATGTATTTTTCCCTCAATTTTCAGGAGAAGGTGTCCCTTAAGTGATGTTTTAGCTTTGGTTGTTCATACTGACATAAACTCTTTATCTCTCTTTCCCTTTTTCCTTTTTTTATTATTTTTTTGGTTCTATTTCCCTTTTTCATGCATGAAATGAAATGAGAAATACACTCTTTCTTTAATGGTACCTTTTGCTTGATATTTTTATCATGATTAAGGCCTAGCCCGAATTTCTCTTAGTCAGATTCAGAGGAAATAGTTTCATACGGAGTAGAGGCACTGCGATTCATGGAGAGATGGTAGAGATGCTAGAGAACTAGGGTAAAAATGGTGGATTTGACATGTTAAATAGGTATACAGAGAAAATGAAATGATAGTGAGGGAACACAAGTTGAGGCCACAAAATTAGTGGCTTTCACACAATTGGGCAGTGTTAGGAATGACAACAAATAATAATTAATGTATTGATGTGAATATTAAAACTTAGTTACTTTTCAGTCAGTTTTGTAACTATAGGAAGTTATGTAACACAATAGTCCATATAAAATTGGTGATTTCCCGAGAGACTTAATGTAATGTTATGTAGAGTCATTTTTTGACCCAGAGGAATAAGAATTCCAATTCCTTGCCCCGTGGAGGTTTCCTTAACACACTGTCAAAGTTTTACCATGTAAATTCTAGTGTATGTTTATGTGATTTAGTTTATATTTTAAACTACAATTTTCTTCCTTACTTGTGGTTTTAAATATCTCAAATACCAACAAGTGGTATCAGAGCTTGGTTGTGATGGTTGTGAGGTTATTTTTCTCTTTAAACATCACCCACCCACAAAGCCACCCGTAAGAATTTGAGTCTGCCATTGCACAATCAAGAAACCTGTCTTTCATCGAATGATTAGAAATCCTCTGGTAAGAAGTCTAGAAGTTAAGTCATAGTGAAGTGTTATTGGCAATAGAGTGTAAGGATTGAAACCCTGTCTGGAGCCTGCAAAGTCTGTGTTAGAAGGATCTGAGTAAGCAGAGTCACTACTTGTTGAAGTTTTGAAGGGGTCATTAGAAGGAGCTAAGTAAGCAAAGGTGTCACTCGTTGAATTCTGCCAAGGGTCATTAGAATAAGTCCACACGAGAAATCAAAGTCACCACTCAAAGAAGAGGTGCATAACATGTTCCAAGCCGTTGTGCCACATAAGAGTCAAATAAATTGAGGAGTTGAGTTGTTTTCAAGAGAATAATCAAAGATGCGAGGGTTGTTTTTTTTTCTAAACTTGCCACAAGAAAGGTCTTGGGCCCACAAAATTGTGAAAAAGGGAGCATATTTACTGCTAAAGAAATTCGCCATAGAGAGAAACTTTCGTTAGACAGTAAGAAATTGGAAGCAGTCTTGGAATTGAGAAATCTACTGGGGTAATTTTTTTTTTAAAAGAAAATTTGCAGTATGCATTCAAAGAATAATTTTTTTTCTCTCTAAGAAAGAATTCTCCATAAAATTATTAAAAAGAAAATCTGGAGTTTATGAAGATTGTTTCAAAAAGGAAAAAGGTTCCCTTTTTTTCTGTAGAGAGGAAGGGAAATTTTATTTATTTTTTAAATCAAGAAGCATAACAAACTTTAGTTGGAAGCAGAGGGTGAAACCTTAGGAGGATTTTTTTCTAGAAAAAACCCAAGTTGAAAGATGGAAAATCTAGAAGTAGAATTTTGAAAGAGCCCATGTAGGAAGAAATGGCTAAAATGACTAATGCTAAGTTTGAGGTGGAGATGTTCACTGGTAAGAGAAAAATTGGATTGTGGAAACTAAAAGTAAGGGATTTGCTGGTGCAACAAGGTTTGCACAAAGCATTAGATGAGGTTAGAAAGAAACCCACTGGAATAATATATTTGGATTGGGTGGACCTGGATGCTTGAGCTCTTAGTACACACAGGTTGTGCCTTGCGGATGAAGTTCTCTTCAACATTGTTGAAGAAACCTTAGTATCAATTTTGTGGGGGAAGTTGGAAAAACTATATATGACCAAATATTTAACCAACATAATTTATTTGAAGAGGCAACTATATAGCCTTCGGATGAAGGATGGTACTAAAATTGAAAAACAATTAAATGTATTTAATAAACTTATTTTCCAATTTTCAGATATGGATCTTAAATTTCAAGAAGAATATAAATCTATTACCTTGTTGTGCTTCTTTCTCGAGTCTTCGGATCACTTTATGACTTCTATCAGTTTGAGCACAACCGAATGTTTGGAATTTGATTTTGTTGTGGGAGCCCTATAATATAATGAAGTACGAAGGAAGTATAACATTGAAAATTTGTTGCCAGAATCCATCGTAGCCAAAGGTCTGTCCAAAGAAAGAGGAGAGAAAACAAAGACAAATGTTGCTACTGCAACAAAATAGGGAATCTCAAGAAAGATTGTTAGAAAAGAAAGGAGTCCATTGAAAACCCAAAGAAGGAAGAAAATCAAGTTGATTCAGGTATGTTTGATGAAGTTTTATCTACTGAATTAGGTATGATAGATGAATCTTTTCCTATTTGAAATGTTTCTAAGAATTATGAAAACTGGTTGCTAGATTCTGTTGTTTCTCATCACATGAGTCTGCAATAAAATTGGTTCACTTCATATGAAGTTGTGAATGGTAGTTATGTGTTTATGGGTAATAATGTATCTTGTCAAACTGTTGGGATGGAAAATGTTAGAATTAGAATGTATGATGATACAGTTAGAACATTTAATGATGTTAGACATGTACTTGAGTTGAGAAAGAATTTTATTTCTTTGGGAGTATTGGACTTAGAAGGCTACACGTTTATAGGTGAAAATGGAGTGTTGAAGGTTTCAAAGGGTGCTCTGGTTGTTATGAAGGAAGAGAAGATTAGAAACCTTTAAAAATTAAGGGAAGTACTTAGGTCAATGAGGCAATGACTATATCTATGAAGGAAAAACAAGATACTCACCTATAACATTGGTGACTGGGTCATATGAGAGAGAATGAACTTCAAGTATTGATGAATTGTAAATTACTTCCTAATTTGAAATCCATGAGTTTTGATTTTTGCAAACATTGCGTATATGGAAAACAATGTAAACAAAAATTTAAAACTAGAAGTAATAATAGTATAGGAATTTTGGACTATATTCATTCTTATCTTGAGGACTATCTCCTACTATATCTTATGGAGGTGCATTATACTTCTTAACATTTATTGATGGTTACTTCAAGAAAGTCTTGGTCTATATGTTGAAAAGAAAAGTTTATGTATTTAATGTTTTTAAAAAAATTAAAACTATGGTTGAAAATAAATAAGGCAAATCAATTAAATTTTTAAGAAATAACAATGGTGGTGAATTTACTTCCTTATATTTTGAACAATATTGCAAGGATGAAGAGATTGTTAGAGATACAGTTGTTGTCTATAATCCTTAGCAAAATGACACTGCTAAACATATGAATCAGACTATTATGGAAAGAGCCAGAAGCATGATCAACAATGCTAACCTGCAAAAGGAGTTGTGGGAAGAAGCAGTATCTACTGCTTGCTATTTCGTAAACAAATCACCTTCAGTTTCCATTAATTGTAAAATTTCTAAAGAACTTTGGTCAGGTCTGTCTTGTGATTATTCACATTTGAGAATTTTATGTCATGATGCCTATGCTCTTATTCCAAATAATTAGCGTTAAAAGTTAGATCCAACAGAAAAATGTTATGTCTTTGTTGGGTATGACTATGCGGTGAAAGGATACAAGTTTTGGGATACTTCTTCATGTAAGGTAATCATAAGTAGAGATGCAACATTTAATAAATTTTCTCTTCTAAAATCATATGTTGAAAAATTTGAACAACAACAACTATCACTGAATTATAAAATTTAGTTTGAGACTAAACCTTTTTTGGAAATTCAAAAGGAAGAAGAGACTTCTATAGAAAAAGGTGAAGAAGATGCAAAAGAAACTCTAGAAGTTTGGGAACCAGTCCAACAACTAGTCACTCTAAGGAGATCTACAAGGGAAACATGAACACCCAAAAGGTATGAATATTGTTCTTCATCTATTGCATTGATTATTTAATATGGGGAACCTTCTTGTTATTAGGAAGCAATGGATGATGCAAATAGTGAAAAGTGGAAAAAGGCTATGGATGAAGAATTTTATGAAACCAACTCACAAAAAGATAGAAAAGAAATATCAATGCCTTAGAAATCAGCCTCTTCGAGGGGGAAACCTCCTTTACATTACACAAATGAACAATTATTGGATGATACAAATGACAAAACCTCCTTTCTATATATAGGAGTCTAGGGGGTCACAATATAACCAAAGCCGAACTAATAATAATAATATAAGGGCACAAAAATAACAATAGTGGGATTCTATGGGGCACAATAAAAACAATATGGAGACAATAGGGGCACAACAATAACAATAAGGGCTACAATGACAATAGTAATTGGGGAATGACTACTATTATAGAGATCTAACATGCCCCTCTCCTTCAAAAAAATGTTCTCTTCAATGCTTGAGTAGTTATGGATGCTTCTGTATAAAATTCTCATCCTCCCATGTGGAAGATTCAGTGGGTAAGTTCTTCGACTTGATGAGATACTCTAAAATTGATGGATTGTGTAGTTGTCGAGTTCTTGTTTCTGTGACTACTTCAAGTTCCAATATGATTTTTCCTTCGTCATCAAGTTATGGAAATATTGTTTGAACTGGGAGCTTGTTACCTACAATGTTATTTAAGCATGAAACATGGAAAACTGGGTGCACTTGGGAAGTTGCAGGAAGCTCCAATTTGTATGCCATAGTACTTATCTTTTGCAACACCTTGTATGTACCATAATACTTTGGTGATAATTTATTATCATTCTTAGCTTGCTTGAGGGACATTTGTTTATATGTTTGTAGCCGGTGTTGGCATAGTGGGCTTGACCCAAGTTCAAAGTTAGTTTTTCCAAACAAATCCTTACACTATTGGCCCTTTTGGCATCAATCTGCGAAGCGCGCAGGTCTCACCCAAATCAGTATGGGGGATACTGGAACCAAGTTTATGCACTCAGAGATTAGTGTAATGTCGTTTTATGCCCTCAAACTGCCTTCACGTAGATCAATAATCCTTTAGGGCTGATCAATATAACTTCCCTTAATCAGCTTCTATACTTCCGTGAACATTCACGACTGTCTTTTGCGGACCCTAAACAAATGAATCAACCACTTATGCACCTCTCTAACTACTCCTAATCCTTTGTTTTGCCCAGATCATCCTAAGCCTTCAGAACTTTAACATGCAATAAGATATTCTTTGCATAAATAGTTAATATTAAGTGCATTCATATAACAACATCAATTATTTAAAGTCGCACATAAAACAATATTACTTCATTACGCACCATTCATTACAGCATAAAAGCACATTCATTCATAACAAAAGTAAATGGACAAAACATAGGAATTTCTGGAATAGTCTCTTTATTAATACTTCAGTTCTGCTTACAGACTCAAGACTTCCCTACATACTTAGCTGCAGACTTAGCTACAGGGGTCCACGCACTAAGCTACAAACTCTAATCTAGGCCTCTGTACACACAGTTACAGAGCCTCTCTTGTACTCTAAGCATTCTTCACCCATTTCTCTACTAACCCATTACATTCATGTTCATCATCGATCATTATGCCTTAGACTCTCTAACACTCTCCTACTTATACAATCCCATGGTCTGCAGACCATCGGTAAATCTATAAAATCCAACACATCTTACATAAAATAAGGGTCAAACCCTCTATGACACTTTACTATCTATGTGCTCTATGGCCACAACTTGCAGAGACTTTACATTTTATACAAAAAAAACTTGGGCCTTTTGAACCAAAGCTTGGGCTTTTTCCCAAAATTGACCCTAGGGGACCTTGTCCCAACAGGCCCCCAACACAAAGATCGTGACTCGCCCTCGAGTCACTCTACTAGAATGAAGATCTTACTGTAGATACCTCCCAAATCTACTTGTGTCGTTGCTACCTCAGTTGCGATTTGCATGGCTCCCTATTTGATCTGCTCCACCAGTTGCTCTGTTGTTGGTCCTGTACTGTCTTCCTTGATTTTCTAATGCGTTCTCTATAGGCTTTCCAACTTCTCCTCAATGTTCACAGAGATAACGTAGGCCTCTTCTAACCAAGGCTGCAATTTGGCCTTAAGGATGGCTCTTTCCTCTGTGTTGCTTCTACATGTTCAAGCAACTATTTTACCTCATGCAGCTTGACCAATCATTGTGCTATAGTGATGGTGTGCATCGTCACTCTCGCTTCATCATACCGTTGCTACAATTCATGGGCCTTTATGATTAACCTCTGCAGGTTGAGATCTTCCTACATATCCATGATTGCCTCCATGGATTTCTCGAAGAGTGTGGTGCAATCCCCCATCGCGGCATCAAATGCTGCAATTCCATCCTTCACAGCGGCTTCATGCTATTTTCTAACCTCTAGCAGAGTTGAAGGCTGTGACTTTAACTCTAACTCTGTGGTGTTTAGGTCCAGTTAAAACTAAACCTTGGCCACTTCTGTCTTCGCATCGCGCACACCTGCAACAAAATTCCTAATCTTTTCCTCCAATGGTGATTCCTCTGGGGTATGCAGTTTAGGGACTATTTTGCATGCCTCAGCCACCACGGCTGCAAGCTAGTCATTCGGCACCTGAAATTTCTTCAGGGCCTCTAGTGCTGCTGATTTTTCCATGAACATCTGTTTGTTGTTGACTTTATACCTACTCATCAGGCTCAGCACGCGCTGCTCTAGGGCCTTAACTTCTTCTATCACACCTACTTGTAGTGTGTGAGGAAACTCACTAGGGAGCACAACCAAGTTGAGGAAAATATTCTTCAAAGTGTTGACAATAGCCTTGTCAGTGGCCGCCTCCACGCTCAAAGCTCCATCAAGAAACATGACTGCCCAAAGATATAATGACCGGGCCATCTCTACTGCTTTAGTGGTCCCTGGTGCTAAACTGGTTGATGTCGCATTGGTCTATCCTGCACCTGCCTGGATTCTCATTGTTTTGATTTGTAGCTCGTGTAGATCCTTCTGGATGGTACTTAGTGCCTACTTCTAATGTTGCTCAAATTTCTGCAGCAGTTTTGTTGTTTTATCCCATAGCTTGTCTCCAATTTCATTCAAGTCACCATCCATCAAAGTAATTGGATCCAACAATGACTTGGTGGCTTTTGTCTTCTTTCATGGTCCTTCCTTTTCCTACTCCCTGTACTACTTTACTCAGAAGGGAGTGCTTTCCTATTGATCACCACTACCCTGCTCTAATTGTTCTTCCTCCTCCATTTGGGGTGAGGGAGACTTCTGACTTATTTTGGATCCATGCTCTTTATGCTCTGCATGTTCATTTGCAATGCGCTCCACTTCTACATGGGCCTTCTCCTCAGCTTCTTTCTTCCTCTTCTAAGCCAATTGCTGAAATTTCTGTCTGGTCACTTCCCTTTTCTGCTTTTTCGTAGACTTGCTAGTCCTGGTGGCCACATCAGAAGTGGAATGTCACTCTGTTTGCCAATGCTTGATGACCTCTACAATAGCATCATCTGTAGCAAGGTATGGAAAGTCGAACCATTTCTTCTCGGTGTCCTTTCATGCCCGGATATACACATTATGGAAGTTCACTTTGAACTCTGCATACCCTGAAAGTTGTTCAAACATGGTTGGTGACACCGTGGCTTTTGTTTGATGGCCATGCGAATGCTTGCCTCCATTAGCACCCAAAAGACTTTTGTCTCTATCACCCGCGCAACATCTTTTGTGGCCCAGAGAGATGCAAATCTTGTGGCTTCCAGTAAATCCTTCTCCACTGGAGGAAATTGGCTGTCCTCCAAAAAATCCCACGTGACAAGCACTATCAAGAGCAACAACCATGAATAGTGGACCATCTTACTATCATTATGTGCCTCTCTACAATTTGCGAGGAACTCACTGCACAGGGAGCATGCCCAGTTTAAGTGTAGGCCCTTCGTGCACTATGATGCCAATGAAACCACTGGTGCCAACACCTCGTCCGCATGGCACTTTTGCATAACCTTTCCAACCAAAATCTGCATGGCAACCTTTACCGCGGGGTTAGTAATGGAAGTAATCGAGTACTCTCATGACTTCTTCACAAGTTTAAACGTGCCCTTCATCTTATCAGTGAGGTCACGCTTGCTCGTCTTTCCATCGAACACCTTGGCTAGATTTAACCCGAAGTATGGCAATAGTGTGATCCAATGGATCAACATATTGGTGATGGGGATCAGTGTGTTCAGCCATAAGAAACCATCATGAACTAGCCACAACAACTGCTTAATGATGATCAGGTTTATATTTGAGCGATGGTAGTGGGGCACCCACAACAAGTTCAACAACCCTGACTTGTTTACTTCGTGAATCCATTTCACATGCTCCAATGTGGTGACACCAAACTCTTTGTACAAGACCCTATGCATGAAGGTGTTGGTAGCAAGGTGGGGTAACCAATCGTGGTCCACCAAATCACAATCTTTGAGCTTTAAGTGCAGGATCTGCACCAATCGCGAACCTTCAAAGGTGATGTTCTTGAGCAATAGGGGTGTGTTGAGGAGGAATTGTCTTGCATCTGGTTCCTTGTTACAGCTCCAAATCTCACTCTTGATGTTTGTGGTCCTACACTCATGGCCTAAGGAAACCCCTCCTTCCAGACCCGGTCCAAATACATAAAAAACAATGTTTTACTCCCTATATGTGACATTTCCCTGAGCTAAACGCTTGTGTACGTAGGTCTGTGTATACCCAACCCACGTATATGTCTTAAAACACTTAAAAAAAATTAAATCTCCTTAATTTCAGGTGGAGATCATGGGTTTTACCTGTTGATTACCTATTAATGCCTATGGCCCAACTGTTCCCAATGAATTCCCAACTAAAAAACTACTTTGGGAGAAGTATAAAAAGGCTTCAATGGGAAGGCCTAAGCGAGGAGAGAAGAGAGAGAAAAATCACTCTGTTGATGATCTAGACTTAAACAGGAATGCAACAAATTATAGAGATAACCATATACACAAAGATGCAGTAGAAATAATACTTCATTTCATTAATGGAAAATACTGAAATATGCTTACAACCAGAAATGGAAATAAACCAGCTAGGGGATGGTAGCTTATCTCTGAGAAGAGATGTGTGGCTACCTGCCTCTAAACTGTGTTACAATGAGGCTCGAAGGCCTATTTATTGTTGAGAAACAATGGAAAAACCCTTCACATTCCAAAACCTAACCCTGGAAGATGAAACGCCAAATTGTGGGCCCCGATTTTGGGTAAGTTGGTACATCAACTTCCCGGGGTCGCGAATTGGTCGTATTATCTCCATTTGACGCGCATGATAGCCCATTGGAAAGATCTCTCCGGGGATTACCACGAAAAAGGTGATTTTTATGCAACAAAAAGGCTGGCGGTAGATTTCCCAAAAAACGTTGTTTAGGGCCTCAAAACGGCTCCAGAAGTTTAGGACCCAAAAAACTGCTAAAAATAGTAAACTGTGCTATAATTAAGGAAACTGAAAAAACTGAAAGAAGCACTTGAGGGGATCCAAGTGGAATTAGTGAGTGGCCACCAATATCCACCTGGATCAGTTGAGATTATCCCTGATCAGGTCTGAAGATCCTTGTGCTTCCAACACTTCACCCATTATAGGAAACCCTTGTTTCCTTGAGTTATGATGTCTTTCCATTAGTTGAGATATCCTTGAGGGAGTCATGGAAGGAGTTTGTTGAAGGCTTGAGATTGGATGAATCTGGAGGGTGGTTCTTCTTGGAGCCTGCAAAAGGAAGACTTAGGTGAAATCATACCTTACTGTATTTTAGTTATCTATAATAAAAGAAACACTTGCCTTGTTCCTGATATTAATCTTCTTCATGCTTATGATATCAATGTTATGATTTACATATGAATGGTTGTTTCAATTGTATAACTAACTACCATTCAATATTCTATGAAGTTGATTTCCTTATGATGCTTGGTCCATATACTGCTATGCTTCCTTGAATTGATTGCCTTGCAGGTTGAAGGATAAAAAGGAACTCCGAGATGGTTTGGACCCTGGCTAGATCTACCCAAACAAAGAGCCCCTAGGTGCATATCTCTTCACGTAGTTTGTTTATATTAGCATCATCGCTGTATGGAATGCTTTTTTTTCTTTGTAGATAACCCTCACTCTACTAGGGTATTGACCCAAGACCCTAGGGGACTTTGTCCCTCAACAGAATTAGTGACACCGCTGGGGACAATAGTATTGTTGTTCCTAGTTTCAGTTTATTCAAGCCAATTGGGGCTCAGCTGTTTATCTACTTGTTGTGACTGAGTAGTCTATTCCTATAGGAACTTGAACTATAACTTTGATCAGCTTCTTCAAACTTTTTTTCGTTTTTCTTGTGATTTGTTATATACGCATCTTGGTCAGGTTACAATTGCATATGTACGTAAGTTTCACCATATGAGCCTACGTATACAAAGGTTTCTGTGGATTGATTAGCATATACATGAAACTGTGTATTGACACAATCACATATACCCTAAAATTTTCAAGATTTTTCAAATATTTTTGTTTTTGAAGATCTGTCTGCTGGTTTGAGTCTTTCGTTAATAATTACTTTTTTGTGTCAATCTTTATTTTTACAGCAATTTCATGATTCCAAACTCTCTCTGGTTGAGGAAAGTGTCCGTCTTGTTTTGTTTTGTTGCAAGCGTCATCATTTTTGTTTAAGCACACAAGATTTCTTTCTAGGAATCTTGAATATTCTGGTCTTCCAGGGCAGAAAGATTTCTCTCAATATTTGTGGCAAACCTTGTTTTGGTGATCTTTTTGTTTGCATGTCAAAATTGCATCTTTGTGGCCATTTACTTTTCTTGCTTTTTGAAAGTTGTTGTGTGACGATTTTGAGAATTTTCTTTCTTGATCTCTTGATCGTTGTCATCAAACTCTTTTTTGCTGCTCTTTGATTGTTGAGAGCATCTTGAAACACCTGTTTTGTTGAGTTTTCACCCATTTTGAGTTGATAACTTGCAAAATGTTTTGGTTTCTTATTCTATGGTCTCAAAGTTCTCAATTGGAGCAATTTTGAAAAGTCATTTTTGTTTTTTCTTTGAAGAAAACTTCTTGAAAACTTGGTTTTTGCTTTCTTTGGCCTTGTTTTGATTTAGTTTCCTTTTTGCGAGTGAAAGTTCATTTTTGTTTGTCTCGAAATTTTCTTTTAGTGTTTGGACAAAAATGAGCATTAGCAACTTATATTATATCTAAACATCTTAAGTGGCTAAGTAGAATTGATAAACAAGTTACTTTCATTTCTTTGATTCAGAGTAGTCTTAAGTTTTGCATCAGCATGTACTCATTACATTAGGATAAATTTGTGCATATTTTAGGACATCCATAGTTTTGTTAATTTTTGTGAGTGTGAAGCTTGAGTAAAAGAAAACAAAAGAAAAATTTATTGCTTTCTTAGAAGTTCCTTAGAACCTAGTAGAAATTTCTTTCATCGAAGAACAAAATGAGTGCATTTAGATATAGTTTGGTTTTTATTAATTTCTTTTGCGTCAAAAACACCACAAGTTTGATTTCTGCTTATCCCTTGACTTAAGAACAACCCATTTAAAAACAAGCGCTAATTAAAATACACTAGAACTTTTTTATAATTGTCAATTTAGACACACCAACAAGTTTTAGGATATGCTAGGGCCTTGGATTAGGCGTGTGGAGAGAAAACTCTCCAAGGCCATTCAAACTGTCAAACATAGGAGTCTGAATAGTGAGTGCAAATCCAATAGCATTAGAGAGACCAGGAAAGCTCCAAATCTAGGAGTTAAGCATGAGGGTTTTTGAAGATAAGGAAGAGATATACCCCCTCTCCTACTTGTCATACCTTACCTCAAGACTGTTCCACCTGGCTTCTAACACGAGTTGGTAACCTTAGTTGCTTCTCCTAGGGATCTACATAGGTGGCTGTGGAAGGGAATCCCATGGCACCTGAGGTCAACATTGTATCACTCTCAGGAGTACTTCTAGAGGGCACCCTTGTGAAGCTCGGGGGCTTGCACCGGCACAGGCTGTTGTTTGGAGGTCAGCGTAACTTCCTATAATACCTTCGCTGGTAGGCTTGGGCCATTATTATCCCAGACTATCTTTGTAAGGCCCTTACATCACTTGTATTTTGGTTTCTGGTCCTAATCATCTGAAGCAGAAATACTTGGAAGTTGTTTGAATGGATGAATTCTTTTAGAGACTTTGTAGTTGAGTGCTCTTTACTCCTTGTATATTGTTGGCTTTAGGTATTTTGGTCTAGTCACTTTTGGACTTTGTATTCTGAGTGACTAACTTACCACTCTGCCAATCTTGAAAGGCTTTTGGTCATTCTTTCTAAAGTTGTGGGGTTTCCTCCTCAAGGGCAAAGGTCTTGATAGTGTGTCTATCTTCTTTGAAAAGTCATTTGTACATTCCCATAAGGGAAGGGTTTGTGAATTAGTTAGATATGGTCAATATTCTCGTGGAAACCAACCAAGGTACCCTTCCAAAAGGGGATCCTTGTGCTTTTCCTTTCTTTGGAAACGTTGGTACTCCCTTGATGGCCAATTTGAATATTCATGGATTGAATGTTGGACTACTCGTTTGGCTGTGGTCCACTCTGAATATTCCTGATGTTCTTGAAGCTTCCTAGATGAATGCTTTATTTTAGGGGCATCACATGGATGCTAATTGTTCATCTTCTTTCAAAGAGAAATCTAGGATTCCTTTTTCTCCTCCTTCTTGTAACAAGAAATATAAAAAGAGGAGAAAGAGGAAGTCAAAGAAGAAGAATAATTCTATCCATTCATCATCAACCTCTACAAGTCATGTTGGGGGCACGATTCTAGTCACTGCAAGTCATACAAGCACTTCATCATCAACCTCTGCTAGTCATGTTGAAGATGAGCCTTCAGCTGCTGCAAGTCATGCCAGGGGCATAAATCTAGTCACTACAAGTCATACTAGTAAAGAGTCAGGATCATTTGCAAGTCATGTTCAAGACTCTCTGCAAACGACTACTAGTCATGTTGGTGGAATGGAGGCTGATAAGAAACTTGGAAATAGAAGTTTTAAACATAAGTCCCCTTGTAAGATATGCAAGGGAGACCATCTTACTCATTTATGCCCTGGTATTCCAGAGGTACAAAGGATATGGTCGGAGTCTGAAAGTACTTCTACTCCTGGATCTGATATGGTTTCTCATTAATCCCATCAACCATTGGTTGATAATGTGGTAGAGCCAGTGCAATCTCTGGCCGATTACACTCCTCTTTTGGGGGATGAAGTGCCTAACAAAAGAGTCTGTTTGATTTCTAGCACACAGTCTTCTAGAATAGGGGGCACTCCGGTTCCTTCGAATGTTCCCCCTTCAAGTTCTAGGAGTGCTTCCTTTGATTGGGATAGTGTTGTCAGGCCTCATCTTCCTTTCGATGCACCTTTCCATATAAAGGTTAGAGTTAATTCCACAAACATTTATCAATGTATGGTGGATGAAGGATCCTCTGCAAGTATTATATCATCTTTGACTTGGAAAGCTTTGGGTTCCTCAAAGTTGTTGACAGCTCAGAGTCAGTTGTTAGCCTATGATAGAAGACCTACTGAATCTATGGGTGTTCTTCCTCAATTGCCTATTACATTAGGTGGGAAGACTGTCTTAATCGATATGATGGTGGTTGATAGCCCTTTAGACTTTAATATGCTACTTGGATGATTATGTCTATGCTATGAATGCTATGGTGTCTTCACTCTTTCGAGTGATGTGCTTTCCTCATGAAGGGAATATTTTCACTATTGATCAGCTTGCATCTGATAATTACCACTTAATTCAAATTTACTACAGAATGCCCCTTGGTTTGTTCTAAGTGTTCAAATAGACTCTACCCCACCACGAGTGAATTATGTGGCATTGAATCCTCAATGTTTAATCGCTTCTGAGAAGGATCCTTTGACCTATTATTCTCCTTCTTGGGACTTGGTCCCAACAGTTGACCAAGAGATTCTTCCTATAGGGAAATGGGACCCCTTAATTCCCTCTTTTGATCCTCGTAGTTCTCATGATTTCTCAGAACTTGATTTACCTTCACAGGAGGAACTATTTGAAGCCATGATTTTTGTCTACCAAAGGAGTCCTTCGCTTGAGCCCTGCAAGTGGTTTGTCTAGAAGAACTATTATGCGTAAGACACAAGGTTGCGTGGTTCCTTGTACCATATTGTATATATAAGGTATCATTTTCAAGTTTTGTATTCTATAACACAAGATTTTATATGAATTTTATATGTGGGATGTATTAACTTCTTGTCTAGTGTTCCTATTTATGTTTAGAGAACTTCGAATATTTCTGCTTTGGGAATTGTTATGGTTGATCCATTCGGACAGGTATTGGTTCTCGAAACTGGCATATAGGTTAGGTTTTCACCTGCATTGTGCACTTATCCATTTTGGCCTTAGGATTGACCCCACCAATTTATGGTGTAGAACCTTCTCATTGCTTAGAAATATCATGACTTGTGTGGTAGAGCCTACCTTATCATGGGTGCCCTAGTTAGTACCTTGTTGTCACTTGGTACTCATGTTGATCTTTTATCCCTAGGCTCGGGAGTCCTCTTTAGTCCCACCATAACTTATACGCTAAAGAATCATTCCTCTTTGCTTCTTTGCTTTGTTTTGGCCTTATACCCTAGAGGCTCCTTCTTGTTGAGTTGTACTACTGCATTGCATTTTGACCATTTGCACCTTTTGGCCTTGAGCTAGCTTCATTTGGACTCGTGTTTAAGCAAACTTTGGACCATGACTAGTGCGAAATCAAACTTGCATTCCCTTGACTTTGGCAACTTAACACACCTTGACCTATGGAAGGAACACACATTTGAGTGTCTTTGACCAGTTTTCACCTCCTTGCATTGAGCATAGGATTGTTCCAATCCCAGGAACTAGATCATCTATTTCATCGACACTCATTCTTCCCATTGTACTATAGAATTATTTTATTCTTTTTCCAACTTAAAGAAAAATGCAAAAAAAAAATTATATATTCCAAAAATATCGGGAACGGGATAATACTTCCATTTATAGTTGGCAACTAGAGTCAATCGTGTTTCCCTTGAATAAAGCACTCAAAACAAAGTCTCCTCCATTTGGGCGGGATTTAGTTTGACTTAGGTATGCCTTAACCTTGTTATTGAGTCAGTTCTCCCCTGATTGGTTATCTCTTCCAATCATATGGAAGGTTCGTTCGTGCCTCCTTGATGACGAACTTATACAGAGTCATCATATGCTGCCTCATAGTCACATTGAGTTTTGCTTTTATTCAAGGGAAGTTAGCCTGAGTCAGCCTCTCTGCAGTGTCTCTTGACTCATTTTTCAATCAGCCATCCCTAATTGTCAGTGTCTTTTCTATCATCACATTTGTTATATAGGTCCTTTAGTCATGCCGGTTTGAGAAGGTCTCCATTGACTTCTTGCTGGTTGGTCTTGTCCTTATCGACGAAGACATGTTACTCTGAGGATAGGCCTAGAGCTACAGCTTGGCCCTATTTTCATTATTGATAGGTCACCTTGTGTTCAACATCGATTAGTATCATGGGTCTTTGACTGAGTGGTTTCCCTTGTGTTCGACATCAGCTTACACTATCATGCATTGGGACTCGTGTAGTACCTTGGTTTCCATTTGACCCTATTGGTGTATACCTCACCTTTGTGTCAGCTTTTGTTATTGGTTTATTCAGAGGGTTTCTATTGTACGCTAGCCACATCTTGTGTACGCCGGAAACATGCTTCGGTCGAGTTACTACATCTTTTTAGTCCGATTCCTTCCACATTATTGTCCTACAAGTTACACTCACGCTAGATTGATGAAGGATGCCTTAATGCCTTCCTTATAGCGGATCTTTCCCCATCGACTACGACTCATTGCTCAGGGGCAAAGATCTAGAGTCCATTTGGCAGTACCTTGGGGTTTGTAGTCATTAGTGGCAGATCCTTCACTATCGATAGTAGGAAAGCATCATTGTCTCTTGATTGATAGATTCTTACAAGTGTTCGACTCTAGCTCATCTATTCACACTTGTTATATTGTACTGGGTACCTTGACATTCATTATCATTATCGGTGAGTAGTCTCGTGTTTGTTAACAGTATACATCAATGACCGGTAATCAAATGATTTCTCACATGGTTGACTTTAGATCATTTATTCCCATGGTGTATAAATGTATCAAGGTGGTCAGTGAAGACCTCAAGTTGCATCAACATTCATTGGTTCACTTGACAATTGCTCATGTTGCTGCTAGTTGATACAACTCCACCTTATATGTTGCAATCATTCATGGCAACATTCTATATGTTGGCACCTGAGTTTTTAGTGTAGTACCATCTTATTCCATCATGTTCATTTGGTACTTTTGGGATCAGTCTTTGATATCAGTGATCCGCTTCATCCTTCAGCATCATTGACATTCTTATATGTGATATTCAGACATGTAATTGTTCAATCATGATCAAATGATCCATTATGTATTTTTTAGTCTTTTATACTTGTATACTTAGTGGATCCACTTGTTCTTGATATGTGGACATTCTTTACTTTCTCTGAGCATGGGTATGCCCACCTCAGACAATGTTTCTTTCTGATCTCCTTTTCTGGCTTGGCAGGCTGAACTCTGGTGAAGTCCTTCTCAGTTTTTGATAGGTTTCCTTTCCATGCACTTACTTAATACATTTCGGCCATCATGTACCCCTTCTGACCTCATATATTAGGGGGCATCTGTTATAGCTCCAAATCTCACTCTTGATGTTTTTGATGCTGCATTCATGGCCTAGGGCAGCCCCTCCTTCCAAACCTGGTCCAAATACTTAAAAAACAGTGTTTTACTCCATGTACGTGACATTTCCCTGAGCTAAACACATGTGTATGCCGGTCTGTGTATACCCAAACCGCGTCTATGTCTTAAAACACTTTAAAAAATTAAATCTCCTTAATTTTGGGTGGAGATCACGGGTTTTACCTATTGATTACCTATTAGTGCCTGTGGCCCAACTGTTCCCAAAGAATTCCCAATTAGAAAACGACTTTGGGAAAAGTATAAAAAGGCTTCAATGGGAAGGCCTAAGGGAGGAGAGAAGAGAGAGAAAAATCACTTTGTTAAGATTATCCCTAATCAAGTCTGAAGATCCTTGTGCTTCCAGCACTTCCCCCATTACAGGAAACCCTTGTTTCCTTGAGTTATGATGTCTTTCCATTAGTTGAGATATCCTTGAGGGAGTCATGGAAGGAGTTTGTTGAAGGATTGAGATTGGACGAATCCGAAGGGTGGTTTCGCTTGGAGCCTATGAAAGGAAGACTGAGGTGAAATCATTCCTTAATATATTTTAGTTACCTATAATAAAAGAAACACATGTCTTGTTCCTGATATTAATCTTCTTCATGCTTATGATATCAATGTTATGATTTACATATGACTCGTGCACTGGCACTGGCACCGACTTCTTTTTTTATCTTTCTTCAGCTTTGGGACCTCTCTCACTGGTGTAGGAGTTGGCATAGGTGACCTCGGTGCCATAGGCACTACTACTAGAACCTCCACACTCATAACTTCCGGAACCACTCCCTTAGAAGCGACATTTCCACCAGTACTCATGGTTTTCGCAGGGGTTGGTCCTAGCATCCTTTCTAGGATGAATGTCTGATTTACCTCCGATAACTTGGCAAATGCAGGGTTTGCAACTAAATCCTCCCAATATGAGCAAATAATAGGAAATCAATAGCTCAAATCATAAATTCTCATAATTCAAAGTGTTTCTTGTTGGGTGGCCACACATAATTTATAGGCGAATTTGAATTGAAATTCAACCATTCCTCCTAAAACCTATTCATAAATTCTAGATTGGCGGAATATTTTCAAATATTTCACCCATAAATTCAGACTTAAATGCCTTAAATTCCACCCCCCCTCTCTTCTTAACCGTCTCCTCACTATCAAATCATGAATAGTGATGGTAACAATCACTTTTTGGCTATGTTGCGTGGTCTCTCCTTCTATAGTGCAACTCCCTTTGCACTTCTTCTGGTATTGTGACACCCTCCTATTTGACACAAAGCCCCTATCATGCAACTCTACACATCGATCAGTGTAATTTATAGTCCCGTGCTTCCTTTTAGATGTATGGAGCACTATGAATGTGCTACCATCATGTAGTCATTGGGCTGAATCCCCTTTGTATGGCTTTAATCGACTTCCATTTACCTTTCTTGAAAATGTATCTCTATTCAATTTCACGAGCTAAACTACTCCACCATCAGTAATCTCTTTGATAACATACAGCCGAAGCCAATGCATCTGAAATTTTCCTGGAAACTTATCAAACTTAGTATCATATAATAAAACAAAATCATTTACCTTGAAGGTGCACAGTTTGATGTGTTGATCATGCCATGCCTTTTCGAATTCATTTTGAACCTGCTAATGTAATCGAGCTAAAAATCTATCTTGCTCAAGCTCTACTAGCTGCGTGAGCCTTTCTTCTAAGGCTTCACAGTCCACCATTCCTGTAAAAGATGCTATGCGTAGACTAGGCACAATGTATTCCATAAGCATCACAACCTCTATGCCATAGATTGGCCTAAAAGGTGTCTGATCAATAAGCTTCTTACAAGTAGTTCTATAAGCCCATAATACTACTGGTACACACACGTTACAATCATTCCTCTGCGCATTTCAAACCTTTGTTGGCACACCCTCCAATATTTATTAAACGCTCCAACTGTCCCATTGGCCTAAGGAGAATATGGCATACTCTTCTAATGATAAACTTGGAATTATTTTGTTAGTGCGCTGATCATTTCATTAAGGAAATGCGTACTAAGATTACCAATCAAAATCTTCAGTCAACCGAACCTGGTCAACACATATTCAAATAAGAACTTTGCTACTATTGCCCCTGTATAGTCCTTCACAGGCTATGCTTCCACCCATTTGGTTAGATACTCAGTCGTGGTGATGATGTACCACGCACTTGTCTTCTTGCTTGGAGGCTGAATTGGTTGTACAAAATCAATTGCCCATTTCTCAAATGGTTGCAATGATACCTATGGATTCAAAGGAAGCTCATCCCTATGCAATGGCCTACCGATTCTCTGACATCCATTGTACGCCCTATGATATGCATTGGAATCCTTATGCAATGTCGACCATCACAACCCAGCGCGTAAAATATTTTTCGTTGTTTCCTTTATGGCATAATGGCCTCCCATAGCCTCTCCATGAGTTTAAGCTAGGATACGGTTTCATTTAAAATCAAAATTATTCTGTTAGTGTGTTGATCATTTCACTGAGGAAATGCGTATTGAGATCACCAATCAGAATTTTCAGTCAACTGAACTTGGTCAACACATATTCAAATAATAACGTTGCTACTGTTGCCCTTGTACAGTTCTTCACAGGCTATGCCTCCACCCATCTAGTCAGATACTCAGTCGCAGTGATGATGTACCACGCACCTATCTTCTTGCTTGGAGGCTGAATTGGTCGTACAAAATCAATTGCCCATTTCTCAAATGGTTGCAATGATACCTATGGATTCAAAGGAAACTCATCCCTCCACAATGGCCTACCGATTCTTTGACATGCATCGTACGCCCTACGATATGCTTTGGAATCCTTATGCAATGTTGACCACCATAGCCCAGTGCGTAAAATATTTTCCGTTGTTTCTTTTATGGCATAATGGCCTCCCATAGCCCCTCCATGAGTTTTAGCTAGGATACTGTTTCATTTAAAATCAGGCACATTGCATTGTAGTATATTGTCTGCTCCCATCTTATACAAGTGGCTTGTACTAACAGAAAAGTCTGTCGCGCGCACCACAAATTCCTTCTTCTATTAACTGGTGTATCCTTCTGGAGCGATTCCTATAGTCAGGAAGTGGATAATGTCTGCAAAGTGATTACTTTCTATGCATACTACAAATAATTGCACGTCAGGCAGCCACTCCTCCAAATTGGTGGGATTCTCTCCTATTGCAATGTGCGATAGATGTTTTGGCCCTACATTCAATCATCCCGGCTTCAAAATTACCTTGAAATCATACTCCTAAAAGAACAGTAACCATCTGCATATCCCCCCCCCCCCAACACAAGCTTCTTGACTAGGTATTTTAGTGCATAATGGTCTATGTACATCTTAAAGTGTCTGCTTAGCAAGTAATGCTTGAACTCCTGGAGTGCGTATGCTATAGCCAACCCTTCACGCTGTGTCATCAAATAATTTTTTCAAGCCTTAGACAAGTTCTTTCTTGCAAACACTATAGGGTGATCCAATTCTCCTTCACTAGCCTACGTCAGCACTGGTCCCAACACAATACATGATGCATCCACATGCACGTGAAATTCCTTCTTCCAATCCGAGAAGACTAGGATCAGCATGGTGACCATTTTCTCATTCAATACATCCATACTCTACCAATATTCTTCATCCTAATAGAATGCAGCATCCTTCTTTAATAGATTTTCCATTGGCACGGTAATCTAGGCATAGCTCTTGATGAACTTCTGATAGTATCCATTATGACCCAGTGTTGCACGAAACTCTTTAACACTTCTTGGCACCTCCAAATTAATTATAACGGTGATCTTAGAAAGGTCCACCATTAATCCTTGTCTATAGACCACATGACCCAATAATATTCTGAAAGGGATGAAAAATAAGCATTTCTTCAAGTTTAGCGCGATCTGATACCTTCAACATGTATCCAGCATCAAGCGCAAACTAGCTACATGGCACTTTACCAGTCCACATACTTTCCAATCATCAAAATATACCTCGAAATTTTTTTGAATGAACTCTTTGAATGTCATGATGACTATGTGTGAGAAGATTGTCGATGCGTTTTTAAGCCCAAAAGGCATTACCATATACTAAAAGCATCCCCACTCAATCATGAAGATCTTCTTACTCCTGTCTTCTGGCGCGATCTCTATCTGATGGTATCTAGAGAACCCATCAGTGAATGAATATGCTTCATGCCTGCCAAAATTATCCAATACTTCATCTGTGAAGGAAGTTGGAAAAGGATCATGAACGCAAGCATCATTGAGCTTCCTGAGATCTACGTAAATCCTGATTTCATCCCTTTTATTCTTTTCCTGAACTACCATTGTACTCACCCAATCAGATTCCTCCACCGGTTCAATAATACCTACTGTAGGCATCTTGTCAAACTCCAGATGAACCTTTTCCTTGTGTTTGGGATTAAGGTGATATGGCCTTTGCTTAACGGACTTCACATCTAGTTTTAAATTTATTTTCATCACTCCCAAATCGCTGACGATTCCTTCCAAGTTCAAAAATTTCGTGGGAAACGAATCCTGATATTCACAGAGCAACTCAGCAACCTTGTCCACCATAGCATCATCCCAGTAGTCCCCTATGTTCGCAAACTTTGGTTCTGCTTATGTGCCAATGTTTACCTATCAGGTTTTTAGCAGTGCGGTGATATCTGGATTCTCTATCTGTGGCCCCTCAACTTCGCAGTGGAATTCTTCCTCTAGGATGTTAATGTTCCTTGGATCCTCCTCTTCTTCTTTAGCAGTCACATTATAGCACTCCAGCACATGGCACAGCTAGGTGCTCCAATCTAGTTGAATTAATTCCAAAGGATCCTGTGGTATTCTGAAGATCGATGCCTTGACCTCCTACAATGCCTCGTCAATACATCCAAAGTCATCTTTAAAGCCAAATTTCATCAATAATACCTATCTCAAAACGTTTGATTCTTCTGTGTCATGGTAGAGCTCTATTTCCAAGTACTAATTCATTGGTATTACATCCAAAGTGTGACAAAAGAAATGCACCCACTTAGGTTGCGGCTCCCTTCCATAAGTATGAGTACATTTTGGTAAGTGATTGTACGGGTCATTTCTCCCATCATATTTCTCTATTAGTTGCACTTTTTGGTGACCAAACCGCAACCTCATCATTTTTCTGTATTCACACTATCCATCAAAATTGTCTTTATGTGTACCCCATGATCTAAATTTAAACAAGAATGCAACAAATTACAGAGATAACCATAAACACAGAGATGTAGCAGAAATAATAATTCATTTCATTCATGTAAAATACTGAAATATGCTTACAAACATAAATGGAAATAAACCAGCTAGGGTGATAGTAGCTTATCTCTGAGAAGTGATGTGGTGGCTACATGCCTCTGAACTATGTTACAATGAGGCTCAAAGGCCTATTTATTGTTGAGAAACAATGGAAAACCCTAAACATCCAAAAACCTAACCCTAGAAGATGAAACGCTAAACTGTGGGTCCCGTTTGGGTAAATTGGTACATCAACTTCCCGAGGTCGTAACTTTGGCATATGATTTCCATTTGACGCACATAATATCTCATTAGAAATATTTGTCCAAGAAATATTTCCCAGTTTTCCCAAAAAACATCATTTAGGGCCTCAAAATGGCTCTGGAAGTTCAAGACCCGAAAAAATGCTAAAAATAGTAAACTGTGTTACAATTAAGGAAACTGGAATGTTGAAAGAAATAGTGGTGGGGGTCCAAGTGGGCTTGGCAGGTGGCCACCAATATCCATCTAGATCCTTCCTCACCCCTTAGGAAGAAATGGTCCCCATTGCGTTGAGTTCCTCCCTGAGATGAGGAAACTTCTGCTGAACTTGCTCCTTGGTGAGCCACTTAACATGGTGAACGCATTTGCCTGCTTTAATAACTTGATATAGTTGGATATTCTGCTGGTGAGTGTGCTTGATTTGTGTGTCCATGATCTGATCAGTTGCATCTTGTTCCATGCAATCTGGGTTTAACTCTGTGGGTGTGAGTTGTTCTGCAATGTCGGATGTATCTAGTAATGGTGGAAAGTATGGCTGAAGGTGGTCCATATTGAACACTAGGTGCAGGCCAAGGAATGGGGGAATGCTGAGCTCAAATGCATTGTCTCCCACAACCTTGGTAATGGTGTAAGGACCATATCAGAGTGGTTTGAGTTTCTGATAGGTTTTGGTAAGGCATTCCTTTTGCAAATGCAACCAGACTTTGTCACCCACCTGAAACTTGTGTGGCACCTGATGTTTATCATGTCATTGCTTATAATTGGCATTTGATTTCTCTATAATTTCATGGACTTGCTGGTGAATATGTTGGATGTGCTAAATGAAGTTGTTTTCCTTATTTGTTTCGGATTAGGAATGAGCCGAATCTGCGTTAGTATCTGCAAATGGCATGGCCACATCAATGGGACATAGTGGCTGGAATCCCAAGACCACATGAAAAGGGTTATGTCCAGTCGAGCTATGGAGAGCCCTATTGTAGCTATGTTGAACATAGGGGAGGCTCTCGTCCCATGTGCGTGAATGCTTTGAGTTGTACATGCGTAGAATGTGTATGATCATCTCTTTGACAACCTCTTTCTGGCCATCCGTTTGAGGATGGAAGGCTATGGATTTAGTGAGTTTGGCGTCCAACATCGACCACAGACTGGACCAAAAATGTACTGACGAACCTGCTGTCCTGATTTGAGATGATAGATTATGTGATGTGAAAGTGTACCCACACTCGTTCAAAGAAGAGTTTAGTAGTGCCTTTTGCTGTGATATTCTTCTTGCAGGTGACCATAATGGCCATCTTCGAAAACCTGTTGACGACCACAAAAACGCATTCCTTTCCATGCTTAGTGGAAGGAAGGCCTGACATGTAATCCATGGAGATGGATTCCCAAGGCTGACTAGGGGTAGGCAGTGGGGTATAGAGGCCTTGCTTCTTGATGGTTGGTTTGGCAATGGCACAAGAAGTACATGATCTGATGTACTTCCCAACATCCTGTCGAACATTTGGCCAATAGGAATACTTCTGTAGTATTGCCACCATTTTCTCGACCCTGAAATGCCCGACAGTGCAACTGTAGTGTGCTTCCCAAATCATGTTGGCACGCTCGCTTGAAGGAACACAAAGGTGACCCAGGTGGCATAACACGGTATCCTGAAGGTGAAAATCTGGAACACGCTGACACTCCAGGAGTGTCTATTATGTGTGGCCGAATTCTGGGTCACTTTTGTAGAGAAGTGGCCAATCAGAAGTCTCGTGCCCACAAAAGTTGAGCACGGTGGTTAACGCCATGATCGGTGGTCGACTGAGACAATCTGCAACATTATTGGTTTTTCCCTTCTTATACTTGATATTCAAAAGGAACTGTTGTAGGTATGTGGACCACTTATGATGGCGATCATTCTGCAATTTACGTTGGGTCTATATGAACTACAGGGGTTGGTGGTGTATGTGGATGACCATTTCCTTCCCCAAAATGTAATGCTTCCATTTTCGGCATGCCTGCACAATGGAATACATCTCTTTTTCATAAGTGGGATACTTTTGGACTGTGTCTGAATGTGTCTCATTGTGATATGCCACTGGATACCCGTGTTGAGTAAGGACTACCCAAATAGCATAGTTAGAGGCATCTGTCTTGACCTCAAATGGTTGTTGCAAGTCTGGTAATGTGAGCAGTGGTGCCAAGTAGAGGTGATCTTTCAACTCTATGAATGCCTTCTGTTGATATTCAGACCACAAGAATTTTTCTTTCGCTCCTTCCTTGGTGACTTGACTCAAGGGCCAAGTGATATGAGAAAATCCCAACACGAACCTGTGGTAGAAATTGGCAAGACCTAGAAAGTTACAAAGCTCTTTCAAAATGGTTGGAGATGGCCAATCCTGAATGACTTGGACCTTGGCTAGATCCACATGCACCCCTTGTTCATCAATAATGTATCCCAGATATTGAATCTGGGTCATGCCAAAACTGTATTTCTCCAAATTGGCACATAACTTGTGTTGTTGCAGTGTTTGGAGAACTTGTCAGATGTGTTGGAGGTTCTCTTCCTAACTCTGGCTAAAGATCAGGATGTCATCCAAGTATACCACTATAAATGAGTTGGTGAATAGCTGCATGATGTCATCCATTAGCCTCATGAAGGTTGCAAGAGAATTCGCCAATCCAAAAGGCATAACCAACCATTCGAAAAGGCCCTCCTTGGCTTTGAAGGTAGTCTTCCACACATCGGAGGGTTCGATTGGTACGTGGTGATATCCTGACTTCAAATTGATCTTGTTGAAATATTTTTCCCCCTTCAGCTGGTCCAAGAGGTCATCAATCCATGGGATCATGTACCTATTATGGACAGTGATCTTGTTCAATGCTTGATAGTCAATACAGAGTCTCCAAGTCCCATCCTTCTTCTGTACCAACACAATCGGGCTCCCACAAGGTGATGAACTCAGATGGATGTGACCTTTCTGCAGTAGCTCCTAAATCTACCACTTGATTTCCTTTTTCTCCAGAACAGAGCACTGATAGATTGGTCCATTAGGTAGCGGCACACCTGGGGTCAGATCGATGGAGTGCTTGACCTGCAGTGTAGAGGAACCCCTATGGGATGTTGTAGCATTTTTTGGTTTTGATACGATAGAATATTTGAAAAAATGTTAAGTTAGGATATGGACATAATAATAGTGAATAAAATGTTTCTAAAAAATATCTAGATGATGATGTACATATCAAAGAAAATGTTAGGTTAGATGTCCTAAAAAATCAAGACAAAAAGAAAATGTTAGATTAGAAAGAAAGAAAAAAAAAACTCTAAAAGTGAGCAACTTTAAATGCCACTACTATTTTTTCTGTAAAATAATGGTTGTGTGTAGCTTGTCTTAAATGCCACAACCCATGATAGTCAAACTGTTTAATCTTGACTGCTTCATGCTTTAAATTTGATGTTATGGCTAGAGAATAAAGATCTGGCCAAACTGTTTAATCTTGGAAGATCAGTAGTTAGGTAGAGAACAATAAGGTGCTCATCATTTTAATCTGAGCACTTGGATGTTATAAGGTTAGAATTAGATAGTTTTCTTTTGTAAAAATAAAAAGAAAGGAAAAGGGTTTGCTAGCTTAAATGCACCCATTAAGTGAAGAAAAAATGAAAGGGTAAGCAAACAGTAAGTAGAGAAAGGCTACATAAGTATGATGACTGATTGGACAAAAAGTACATTTATCATGTTTTACTATATTTTTCTATGCCAATGAGGCAATTACACAAAGCAAATGAAGGTCAACAAGATCAATTATTTAACTTCCATTATCCTCATTAATCCCTATGTTTACTAATTTCCCCTTCCACCTTCATACAGTTCATATTCATCCATTTTTCTTAAAAAATTCCTTTTCCTAAGTGTTACCGGGAATAGCGTCCACTCGGATGCTGCTATTCCCACTAAGACAGGTTGCTATCTTAGAAACAAACAAGTAAAGTCTACTTTCGCCTTCCTTTATGAAAATAGATAGGATTGGAACAAAGGAGACCAACCTTAGTCTTGCGCTTGATTTCGTGTCCTTCCTGATAGAGCTTTGTCGCTTCTTCTTCATCTACCCAGCTTCAAACAGCACCTGTGGAATCACAACAACATACTACTATCGAAGAACAAAGATCTATATTCATAAATATCACAGGACCAGATGTGTGTTAACCATACAAATGCATATATAAGTAAACATACAAGAATATGGAGGAAAACTTGAATAGCTTTATTAAGATGAAAAGTAGCAAGATGATTACAACCATATGTTCTGACCCAGCATCATCCTCCAGCTAGAAGTCCCTTCTTCACCTCAAGTAAAGCTTAGATCACCCAACTCTATGAATATACACCAGAAAACCAACATCACTTCTCTATAAGATACAAAATTCCAGCCTCTGGATCTCTGTGATGAGGGATCCATATATAGATGATTGTAGGGAGGTAAGTCATCTTCTGGGTTCTTGATTAGTGTCCTCTTTCTGATAATTCCTACTTCCACTTGGAGAATGGTGATCTCTTACTCATCCCTGGTCGAAAACAGAGAAGCAAGTGTCAGAGGGGAAGCTTTTGGAAGATTCCATGATCTTCCACCTTGCATTTTATCTCTTCCATTTGTCCATTCCCGACCATCGCACCATACAGAGGAGCCATTCAGTATGCATCACACCTTGTACACTGGGAAGGTGATATGCATCGCACCCTCTGCACTGGGTTTTCAGTATGGTCCAGTTTTGACCATTTATGAGCAGTTTTTAGTGGAGAACTTTTGGGAGATGATGTAATCAACTGACCTTGTTCCTTTAGGGAATGAAGCAACACTTTTAGGGACTTAGGAGCCCTCAGTTTATGGAAATTTATGATTGGGGTTGAAGTGCCCAAAAATGTTTATAACAGTTGCCCCCTAAAGCATGAGGTCGTTAATCTTTTTGATGTTGGGTGAAATGCTTTACTATGAGGATCCAAAGTTTTTCTGAGCTGGGAGGCGACCTGTAATAAGATACAATATAATACATTATTTTGACAACATTTTTTTCATGATCTAGCTGAGGCGGGCATTCCCATGCTCAGCTTTATAAATTCATTTTCATGTACATAGGACAAACAATCATCTGTGTGACAGACTGATAATATGGACTCATCATCCTTTGATTTGGATGATCATCTGTTTGGAAATGATGTACACTTGATGTCTTTATATTCCTGAATATATCGCAGCTCGGATGAATGAAACTAGATCTGGGGTCTTCAAAAACTAGTTCAATCTTCACTCGGAGTACAAGTCGATCCATGTGAAAAATGTTCTAGAGTTGAACATGGAAAGACATCGCCTGATTACCAGCCAATGATGTAATCTGTTAACAGGCGCAAGAGGAATCACCAATGATGAAAATGACCCTCAAGGTACTACAGTACAATTCACGTGGTGTGAAAAAGGACTTGGCATCGAACACCATGTAAAATCTCTCAGTCGAAGGCCATTGATGTAAACTTGTCGCCAAAAGTGAGAAACTTGCCATTGAGGCATGCAAGCTTCAAAGTACTGGAAGGGTTGTTCCTAAGTCAACTTGTTGGATAATGAGCTGATATTGACAAGAAGTGACCCATCGCAGGAGGGCCTTAATGAATCCCACATCAATGACACGGAACGAAGCAAATGATTTTGGAGGTGAAAACAATCTGACGATACAGGGTTCGGGGTGGTGGTCATGAAGGAATGGAGCATGAATGTATTGCAGTGGGTGAAACACAGGCGAATTGTCTGAATGACTTCTCTTGAACATATCGATGACACTAACGATGTATTGGTAGCATTAACCCCAAAGATGGATGGTGTGATGGACCAATGGTGATGACCAGTGAATGGAACAACCCAACCCAGCATGGACGCAGAAGGAAAGTGTCATGTTCAAGAGTGACTTGCTACCAATAAAGCTTTTTCAATTTTTCTTCCCAATTTTCCCCAGTCTTTGCTGACCAGTACCTCTTTATTTTTGTCAAGCTTGAGGAAGATAACATATGCTTGTTCTATAATCTGCCCTTTGGGCAAACCTGTCACTATATTTTAGCGACCCTAGCAAGAGTGAAACTCGTTCTCGTCCATTTCGACGAGTTTTTCGCTATTCGGTTTTAACGAGTTTAACGACAAAGATAACTCGGTCCCTTTCAATTTTAGAGAGTCTGAAAGGAATAGAAAGGAGACTCCAATGATTCTTTTTCGTCATATAATCCCTTAAGTCTGAAAAAGAGTGAAATAATATAAAAGGGATGAATTTTCGATAGTTTTAACGAGCCGAACAAGACAAACGCTCGATCTTTTTCTGTAATAATCCCTCAGGTACAAAAAGATTAAAATCTAGAGGATGGATAGCACTTTCGATGAATTTAACGAGCCGGAGAGGCCGATCGCTCGACAATCTTTTCAAATCTTATAAGTTAGTTGAAAATAGCTTAAAGGAGACTCGTTTTCGAGGAACAAGTGATGGTTTCGGGTAGCTACTGATTCCAGGTAATGTTTGGAATTATCCAATCACGGAAGTGTCACAAGGATGGCTAATAGAATCACTCTTCGTAGATGTTCTTCGAAGGGGTAAACAATCATATGGGGGCGAATGATCGGCTAAAGACAGAGTGGAGGTGATGATGAGAACACGACCAAGGCTGAAAAGCTGGCAATAAGGCATTCACAATGGTTATTTACCGGTTCATTTTTTAATGAGCTTAAATGTTGGGGGAAACATTTGCTCATGACTTATGTTTATTTTTTAATGAGCTTGAACCCTGCGGTAACACTACTCGCCAGTGATATGATACGGATGTCTCATTCAAGGTACCATTTTGAAGAGGCTTCCACCTTTTGAAGCTTTGCCTCGAATCCTTTCTTTATGCAAGCTAGGAAACAACCAGCCTTACGGGTTTAAAGGGTTAGAGGTCCTACAAATTTAAAAAATAAACAGTCACTCTTCGCTTGCATGTGGAAAGGTTTGCATGCCCCCAGGTATAGCGAAACATTTCCAGGTTACCATGAAAGTTCCCCGCGAAGCGGACCGAATGCTTTCATGGCGATGTCTACCAAAATAGACAAACGGGAGTGGTGCAAATGCATGCCACTAAGCATAATCTTAATGAAGGTATCTTGTTCCATCCTAATCCCATTTTCATGTGAGGATGGGTGTGTCAGACTAGTCATATATCCCCCAAGGAAGCCCACTCTATACCCAAGGTTTTCCTGACAAAACAGACCAGGGTGCATGCCCCTTGGGTTTTAGTCACATCCTCCTGAATCACTCGCGCTCATCAGGTGGACAGACTGGAGATCGATGAGACATTCCTTGCGTGAAAATACCATTTAGGGATGGAATTTGACTATTTGTGATGTGTGAACCGAGGAATGACATTTGGTCTACGAGATTGACCATTCTGCCTTCGTGCGGAAAACACATTACTCTAAAGAGTGAGGAGACGATGGCTCCCATGCAATAAATATAGTTGCGTCCAAGGAGTAGATTATAATCCAAGGGTCCTTGAACTAAAATTACATTCATGTGAACGGTTTTCCTTCTCAAAGTAATGGGCACATTTGGAAGGATCCCTAAAGGTTGACTAGTTCCTTTATCGAAGCCTGTCAGATTTCTCATTACAGGCAAAAGTGATGGCGAACCAAGCGCTTTCCAAGCAGTTGAGGAAAGGATACTCTCAGAAGCCCCTTCATTGATGATGGTACCAGCCATGACCATTCTGTAAGCTTGTACAATGATTCTGAATGGTACACTAGCTGGTAAATGGGTTCTGCCTAGTAGATTCCAGTCAAAGGAAACGACTAGGTTGCTTGGTGGTGGGATCGAATAGACGGTCGGATATGACTGTGATGAACTTCCTTCCTGTGATAAAGGAAATGGTGGATTGCCCCCAAGTTTGTCGGAGTCTATATTGATGAAAAGAATTTGAACGGTGTCATTCTCTTTCTCTTCAATGACGGTATCATTCGAAGATGAACACTCTGAAGGAAAGACTGGGTCAACTGCTGTCTCGACCTTTTGAATTTCGTCTGGTATGGATTCAGATGGTTCGTTTTCAGTGACAGACACTTTGGCCAACCATAATGACGGGCCAGCTGGACTTTCAACCAGCGGAGGACTTGGCAAGAGTTTTTTATATCTAGGAGGAAGCCGTAGCAGTGAAGCAGGATGGTAATACAAAACTCTTTTGGCTTCGTCAAGGAAGGGACAATGGTGGACGGCGTGATTGCCTTCACACAATTTACAAGGAAATCTGGGATATATTTTCTGCCCAGGTGCTTCACTTTCACTGGTTGATGGTGTGCATTCAACATGATCATCAGAGGTTGATGACACCGGATTGTGCAAACGAGGGGACCAGTCCCTTAAGATTCAAGGGATGCAGGGACAATCTTGGTGATAGTGGTCCGCATTGCAAATGACACAAGGAGATTTAGGTTTAGACGTTGCGGTGTGAGGATTTTCACTAGATGATTCTTGGTTGCCCCCTTTCGATTTTGGTTCCTTTTTCTTCTTTTCCTTTTTCTCTTTCTGCTTCTTCTTCTTCTCACTTACATGATTTTTATCTTTATCGGCTTTACCAAGCGAAGAAGAAGGAGGAGAGGGAGAAACAGACGAAGTAGAAGGTTGGGAGGCAACTCTAGTGTCATCTAGTTGCAGACTTGACTGTTCAGGAATTACAGGATTCTGAATGACAGAGGTAGAGAAGAGCCAGACAAGCAAACCAATTGTCAACCTTGGAAGTGACAATGTGGCCATATGGGGTGCACCAACATCTCCCCAAGAGGAGGAGGGACTAGGATTTCCTCCAAGGGGAATCCTTGGTTGGTAGACTCCATTTTCTCAATCTAAAGACCAATGAGGGAATTTGTGATGTTATTCCGATTAAAATAAATTTTAGATGCTTTGGCACAACTTGTTTTTTCAATTTTAAAGAGTCGAGAAAAAAATTTGATTTTTATTAAGCCTGAATTGACAAGTGCTTAGAGGACATTTTCCTTCAAGGAGTCTGAAAAGGAGCAAAATGGACTTCTCTGGAGATCTAGGCAGAGGGTATTACCAAACCAATCACAAAACTGCATAATACTTTTTACGGTACGACAGTCAATCTTACCGAATGTTTTGTTCAGTGCATTGCGATCGATAGGGCGGCAGACACAACTTCCTAAGGATAAAGGATGCAGCCTATTGTGGTCTCCCAAAATATATTCGACGGTACATGGGAGCACAAGTCCGTACTGGCAGTTGTCGTCTCAGAGTGGAGGAATCACCCAACCAACAATGAAAACAACAGTTACCAAGTTTTACGACGCCGGAATATGTCTCTAGCCTAGACCTCTAGATGTTGTGCGTTAGGTTCCAAAGCATTGTTAGATTCATTAAATTTATTTTAAGTTGATCTTGCTTAAAAGTTTGCCTTTCAGGTTCACCGCGCAATGTGTATACAATTCCTAAAATGTAGTCTAAGATGATAAACAAACGTTTAATCGTCTTTTGACAATGAAAATCCTAGCTACTAAGGAAAGAAAGTTAAGAATCTTTCAGCAAAGAGCACAGAGCACACGCTAAATGCATTGTCCTAAATCAAACCAAGCAGTCAAAATGCAAATGCACATGCATGTATTTGTTTTCAATCTTCTTAATGTATGAATGATGATAAGAAAGCTATGTGCAAATTTGAATTACTTTCAAAGCGACAATACTCAACAAATTTCTTTTCAAAATGAAGTGAAGGTAAGAGAGACACTTTGTGATTTCGAAATGAAAATTGCTTTTCGACACTTTAAAAACTACTAATTCAAATCATATGCAATAGTAACTGTATAATCAACTATCAAGAACAAAGGGATTGTCTTCTATGACTGAAAATGACATCTATGACACTTTCAGATCAAGAAACGACAGTTCGACTATGCTACTTTTTGCAAAAGAGAACTAAAAATGGCGCACAATACATAAAAACACTTACAGTTCTTTGCACTATGGAGGCAGAATAATGTAAGAGAAGGGGGTTTTCACAGAAATACACTGACTACGGACAGGAAAAATCTTGAATAGGACTGAAAATACTGAGGAAAAACCAAAGCCTGAAGGTAAAGTTAACCTTCCCTGACCTTCGCACTTGTCACATTGTGAATTTAGTATGCATCGCACCTACTGCACTCGGGAAGTGTTATGCATACAGACTGCCTTGAAGGTAGGGTGTGATGGTACCAGTGTGAGACTTTGAATGAGTTTTTACTCACAATTTGCAATTTAGTTCAGGGATTTAGGCCGAGTAAGTGATGTTCAGTATATGTAAAACACAGGGGTGATCTAAGGAGGTTACTAGAGCCACCACTTAGGGCAATTAGGCTGTTTGCAGATCGATTGTTTAATTCATAAACAAAACCCGGAGATAGACTAAAGCAGCATTGATCTACTTTGCAATTGTATAACAAATGCAGTTCGAAGGCTAGCTGGCTTGGCTTCAGGCTCCGTCTGTAAGTTTATAAAAGAAACAACGATAGGCTAACAAACAATCTAGTTGCTCCCCAACGGAGTCACCATTTTGTTACCGGGAATAGTGTCCACTCGGATGCTGCTATTCCCACTAAGAATGGTATCTATCTTAGAAACAAACAAGTAAAGTTTACTTTCATTTTCCTTTATGAAAATAGATAAGAGTGGAACAAAGGAGACCAACCTTAGTCTTGCACTTGATTTCCTTATTTGATTCCTCTCATTCTTGATAGAGCTTTGCCGCTTCTTCTTCATCTGCCCAGCTTCAAAGAGCACCTGTGAAATCACAACAACATACTACTATCGAAGAACAAAGATCTATATTCATAAATAACACATGACCAAATGTGTGTTAACCATACAAATGCATATATAAGTAAACATACAAGAATATGGAGGAAAACTTGAATAGCTTTATTAAGATGAAAAGTAGCAAGAGGATTACAACCGTATGTTCTGACCTAGAATCATCCTCCAACTAGAAAGCTCTTCTTCACCTCAAGTAAAGCTTAGATCACCCAAATCTATGAATGTACACTAGAAAACCAACAACACTTCTCTATAAGATACAAAATTCCAGCCTCTGGATCTCTGTGATGAGGGATCCATATATAGATGATTGTAGGGAGCTGAGTCATCTTCTGGGGTCTTGATTAGTGTCCTCTCTCTGATAGTTCCTGCTTCGACTTGGAGAATGGTGATCTCTTACTCATCCCTGGTCAAAAACAGAGAGGCAAGTGTCAGAGGGGAAGCTTTTGGAAGATTCCTTGATCTTCCACCTCGCATTTTTCCTCTGCCATTTGTCCATTCCTGAACATCAAACCCTATAGAGGAGCCATTCAGTATGCATCGCACCTTGTACACTAGGAAGGTGATATGCATCACACCCTCTACATTGGGTTTTCAGTATGGTCTAGTTTTGACCATTTATGAGTATTTTTTACTGGAGAACTTCTGGGAGATGATGTAATCAGATGACCTTGTTCCTTTAGGCAGTGAAGCAACACTTTTAGGGACTTAGGAGCCCTCAGGTTATGAAAATTTATGATTGGGGTTGAAGTGCCCAAAAATGTCTATAACACTAAGGTTAAAACCCTTTTTGCGTAGGAAAGGTAAAAAACCCATGCTAAATCCCCTTTTACTCAAAAACCCACAAACAGTTGTTTAGCCTATGTATTAATGTATATATGTGAAAGTAAAATAACTCATAAAAAGCATTATACTTAGTTTATTTTCGCATTCCGCTCATATTTTATATTAACACTAACTTAATGTATTAAACCCCTAAGATTTCCCTTTCCCGTATATATTAACTCCTTTTAATAAAATACCCCGAAACCATTACTTTTATTATTAAAACTATATATTTAATAAAATATCACTTCGGCTGATCATAAGCCTTTCAACGTGGATCCACTGTCCCCACATTGTGATATGCGATTGCAATGGAAACATGGACCCGATGCAAATATATACTAGAATTGAATGCCATATTGCATCTGCCCCTCATCGCAAGTCCCAACTAAACCACACCCTCTGCCATTGTGATCTCCGATATGCAATGGGAACCCAAACCCGATGTAGTATTAACTATGATTTATTTTCCACATTGCGTTTGGCCCCTATCGCATTCCTTTGCGATAGGCCTTCCTCCACTAAACCATGATTACGATATGTGATGAACCCAGACCCGGCGACATTTATCTGCCTGAGTTCATAAAATTTCAAGTCCCCCATACCGTGTTTTGTGAAGGATTTCTTTGTTAAATCATTTTTATGATTTAAACAAAGAACCCCGCTAATCTCAGTTTTAACCCATAAATAAACCCATAATGACCATAATTAATTATTGCGCTCCTCTATGCTTCTTTTTCACTCCACCGCCGTCTGATCCAATACATTCAAATCTATCGATCCTCAATGATTTCGGGTAGGAAAAGTGGTATTCCACTGACCTTCCATTGCTACCTGTCAGGCTTAGATTGTTTCGGGTAACCTCTCCCAAAAGCACCCACACCTCATAAAGCAGTGTGAAGAAAACCAAAACCATCTCCCGCATAATGACAAAATGATCACTGTTCACTTTGGCCCATATTTAAAAAAGAAAGCCGTTTTTCAGTTTAAACGCAAAAAAATCAATTTTGCCTTTGTTTCACCTATTTTCACAGTAAACCCTCCAGAAGCCTCTGCTACCAATTAATCCATGTTTTTACCTTCAAATACGCTCTGGACTCCTTCCAATATTCTCTCAAGCTCAATAAAACCATTGATGTCTTCCTCTGTCACCTATGATTTCTTAACAATTTCTATGTTTTGCAGGTAAAAGCTTTTGTTCTAGGCTTACAAAGGAAAATCCTACATGCAGTTTGAAGACAAATCTAAAAGGGTTTATTGTTAAAAAACACAATAAAAAAAACCTGAAATGCACAGTAAAGTTGAAAAGGAACACAATAAAAATTACTCAGTAGGGTCAAAGGCTATTTACAGAGTTTAAAAGAGTATCAGATGAAAGATAAAATGAAGGAATTAACCAACACAAAGGATATAAACAATCAAGCAGCTTGAAGGGGAAAAATACCAAACAACAAAGCCAGCACAACCTGAATAAAAGGGACAACAAGAAGTAGTTAAAATGACTGCCCCTATCTTCTTGTATGAAGATATTTCCTTTCCTAGAATAAATATTAATCAGTTTTAGGATATTTTTTTAGTTTCACAATTGTATAAATAATTCTCTTCTCAAGTTGTTATGGGTTTGAAGTTGGAGGTATTATTCATTGCTTGTAAAGTCTTGACTGATCATGCTACTTTGGACCTGGTTGCACCTTTGAAGGAAGCTTTTCTAGACACTTGATGGACTCAGTCTTTTTGGAACCTTAATACAAAGCAGAGGATTCTGAATTTGGTTTTATATAGTTTGTGTTATCATGTAACTTTTTCCAGTTATCATTCATTATGTTTTAATTCATATGCTTATGACTTTATAGAGATATCTAGGTAGGAAGAATTGTGTCTCAATTTATCCCTATAAGCTCCTGAAGTGATCATCTATTAAGAGAATGGATTAATGAACTGCCTATTTAGCTAATCCTCTTTAATCAATAAATCATCAACATCTTGTGTAAAGCTTAAGTATACTACCTTGAACCTTTGGAATGTAGTTTAGAAGGTTTTCGTACTTATGATTGTTTTGTTTTACAGTCTGGAAACTGTGATAATAATATTATTTTATGTCCTCTTCTCAGCATTATTTTTGATCTATATCACTGTGTAAATATTTATAGCAACCCTTTGCTGAGATATTAATATAACCCAAAGGATTAAGTATTTCAATTCTAGATTTGTCTTTATTCATTGGTCTTCCAAATCTAAAACCAAAAACCCAAAAACAATTATTTTAGATGCTCTGGCATTGGTAGCTGACCTGATACTATCTCAGAGGTACAACATCAGAGTGGCGCCATTGCCGGGGATTCGAATTTTTTTTTAGTTTCCCTTGGGACAATGATATTCATTCATTCTTTTCCTTTAGAGGTGATTGAAGGATTTGAAAGGTTAAAATCATTCACCTAGGTGACTCCACACTCCCAAGCTGGCACCTTTTAAACATACCAGATCTCATTCAGAAGCTGACATAGTTAGTCCTCTATCAGATCTTGAAAGGCTTCTGAGAAAAGCCAGTTATAAAAGGGGACACCAACCATATTCTTCTTCTTCCTCAGTATTACAGTCTGAAGAATTAGAATCATTTGACCATATAGTAATATCCCATCTGATCCTGATTACTCCCATTTATCACCTAGGGTTGCTGAACTTCTAGATAAAGGATTTGATTTTAAGTCAGCCTACCTTATTCATTCATTGGAATCTCATCCAATACCCACACTACCACCAAGATCATCTAAAACTGAATCTGATTTGGGTGTTAATCTACTAGAATATAAAACCACAGATTTCATATCCCCTATCACCTATCATTTTCCTTCCATTTTTGACCGACCTAAATCTTCTTATTCTGAACAACTTGAGGAGACCTTCTCTATATATTTCAATCGTCTCTTTGAAACAAAAGAAGGTATTCCTTTACAGGTCCCAAAGTTAGTTCTTAAGACTCTTTTGAAGTCTTTTAGGAGATTTCCTCCTGCTTCATCTCCAACTAGTTCATCAACCCCTAAATCACCATCTTCTTCCTCTACTTCTTCTTCATCCTCTACATCCAGACAAACACCACATACTCCACCTAGACAACCTCATATACCTTAAGAACCTCATACACCTACTATCATGGCTTTCTGACCTATTGTGTAGGCTAGATATGCTACCTCAGTCTTACCTAATAACCTTGATGCATTCTCAGCTGGATACTTAAAATACCTTCCCAAGTACAATGGAGAAACTGGTCCCTCAGCTAAGGACCATCTTCAAGCTTTCCTAGACTTTGCAGACAACATGAATATTGAACAAGAAAATGTTTATATGAGATTGTTTGTACAATCACTTGAAGGAAATGTGAGGATTTGGTTTAGGTAGTTACCAGTAGCTCCCATTAGAAATTGGGAATAGCTTACAATCATATTTAAAAATCAATGGGGTGTGAAAAAGGATTCTCTTTATTTCCTCACAGAATTTCAAGAGCTTAAAAGGAACTTTAGTGAACCAGTATCAGATTTTATCAAAAGATTCAATAAACTCTATCACAAAATGTCTGTTGATTGTAAGCCCCCTGTAGCAACAACTAAGTCTAGATTTTCTAAGGCTTTTGATGATGACTTTGTTGTTATGCTATGAGAGAGAAATTCAAGAATTCTTGAAGATATGCAAACAAACACTATAGAAGTAGAAGCAAATAGGGTAGCCTCAACTTCATTAAAACTTCAGGAAGAAAAGGCCCAAAGAAAACTCAAATCTGTTCAAGAAGCCTCTAGTTCCTCTAAGACTAAATTAGAAGACTCAAAAATAGATGAAATAACATCTCTTCTTAGAAACCTATCAAATGGGATTTCAAATATTGAGACCCAACCTAGGACAATACAACAAACATTGACTAGACCACAAAACCAAAATCAAGGTCAGTATAAAAGAAATCCACCACTACAAATTCTTCAGAGACCTAGCAATGATGAACAGGTTCCTACTCCTCTATTGATAGATGACCAACAACCTGATCATAACACTATGACAATTGCTGAAGATATTAATAGTATGGATTCTTCTTCCAATCAAACAACCATCACTCTCTCACAACAAAATCAAGTTCAAGAAGATAAGGAAGCTTCACAGATCTCTAAATATCACGCTTTCTCTGAATTTTTAATTGCAGAGTTAAATAAGAGGTATGATCTTAGGCCTAGGCCTGGTCCTCGGAGACCTCCAAAGGAAACTCCAATAATTGAACCACGTACCAAAACTACTGAAGGTCAAACAACTCTTATTCAGCCCTTAGATTAGTCAATTGATACTACCCAAACTAGTAAAAACATTTTGACCACATTTAATGCTGAAGAAGAATTAGAGAGTGTTAAGATCCCAATTCCACTGTCAAAACTTTCTAAAAACCCTAGTTACAAAAGCCAAGTCACAAAATGGATACAAAATACCTCGGTTGATGCTAAAGGTGATTTTAGAAACTTGCAAGATGAAAAACCAATAATAGATTAATTTTCTAACGAGGCTTATTCCAAAGTACGTAGAGATTGTAAAAGATATAACTGACATGCTCCAAAAGGACCATGAAGTCAAATGGACTCCCTCTTCTAGGCATGCATTTGAAAAAATAAAAAGAGCTATCTCTGAAGCTCCCACCTTAGCCAGCCATGATTATACTATGCTATTCAGTATTTTGTCTTTTGCCTCTAAAACAACCCTTGCTTCAATTCTATTATAGAAAAATGAAGATTCCCATGACCAACCCATAGCCTTTTTCAGCAAGGTTAGGAGAGATGTTGAGCTTAACTATGACATCATTGAGAAGCAAGCTTATGCCCTCATCCAAGCCCTGAAATCATTCAGAATGTATGTCTTACATTCACCTATTACTGCTTATGTCCCTAATAGTGCTATTGTTGGGTCCCTATAATACTAGTGATTAACCCATTACTATTGTAGTTGTACCCCTTATTAATATTGTTGTGCCCCTATTGTCCCCATATTGTTATTATTGTGCCCCATAGAACTCCCTCTATTGCTATTTTGTGGCTTTATATTATTATTGTTAGGTCGGCTGGGTTATATTGTGACTCCTTAGACTCCTATATATAGAAAGGAGGTTTTGTCAGTTGAATCATCCAAGAATTGTTCATTTATGTAATGTAAAGGAGGTTTCCCCCTCTAAGAGGCTGAATTCTAAGGCGTTGATCTATCTTTCTATATTTTCTTGAGCTGGTTTCATAACATTTGGTATCAGAGCTTTGGATTCTAGGGTTTCGTTGCTCCAAACAGGTCATCATGGAATTTTCGCTATAACTTTGTTTCTGCGATGTTTCAGAAGCTAAAAAAAAACCCATTTGAGAAGAAATTGCGCTGCATCTCGGGTCCGAATTTTAGAGCTTTCTGTGCTATATTTATGGCGATATGATCTGAAAAAGTTGGCCTTTTTGCAGACTCCTGAATTACATTCCAAACAAGTGACCTAGGGAATTCGTCATAACTTTCTCTCTGAACATCGGATTGAAATTTCATAATAAGGTACATAAAGAGGACAGACTGTAGTTTCTTCCATATATTTTTTAGAGCCAAAGGTTGAAACAGTGACTCGTGGCACGTCATACAAGTTCGCTCTACTGAACTAGTCTATAATCAGGTCACTGTGAGAGATTTCACATAACTCTTCCTTGGAGAATCCAATTTGGATCAAACCACTGACATTGGAAAGAGGACATAGAGGGATACTGTAGTTCACAATTTTAGAACTGGATGATCTGAAAGTACAGAGATACATCAACGACAATATCGAGCTCCTACAAAGTGAAAAAAGGTGTGTAGATGTTTTTAAATTATTGCTTAAGCTTGGTTTGAAAAATTATTTTGAAGGAATTCAAAGGGAATAGTAGAGAATTATTATTGGTAACTGATTCCCCGAGGAAAGAAAATGCAAAACCCTAGTAAGCAACGTGAAAGCTCTAGCATGACTCATGAAGAAGAGGAAGAAATGATACATGATATATCAAAATTACAAGACCAAGTGCAACAACAAATGTCACTCTCACAAAAGCTAATAGAAGCTAAGATAAAGGGCGTGGAAACTAAGATGGACAATTTGAATATAGATTTAAAGATAGACTTGAAGAGAGACATGGCAGATTTGAAGACAGATTTGACAAATTTTCTACAAGAAATACTTACTAATGGTGAAAAGGTAGTAAAGGAAACTCATGATGC
>APFE031624805.1:0-11725 GCA_000404065.3 Pinus taeda | reverse complement strand
TGTATTGTAACATTGAAAGGAATATAATGAAAAATCAAGCTGGTAGTCCCGGTTTTGGGATCCAGTGGGAAATCTCTGTGTATATGTGTTTTATGTGTTATTCTCTCGCATTGTTTATTTTTTTGTGATTTAGAATTTTGTACGGGGTTAAAACCTACACCAGAGACATAGCCCAAGATGGTTGAACTCCATTATCAATTTTCTCTTGTCTTATGCTGCATTTTTGTCCTCTTATTACTATAAAATTTATGCAAATTAACTCATGTTTGTGTACTTTTCCAATTTTGCTCTGTTGCCTAAAAAGAAATAAACAAACGTGCAAATTAATCAATGAAACCTTCACTTTCATTTTTGGGTCATTTGTTTTCCTTTTTCTCTCATAGACTAAAACTTCCTTCTTTAGATCCATGAGTTTTCTTAACAAATTAGTCATTGCTAATGACCAGTTTGAGACTGGGTTTCTCTGCCAGATTTACTTTACCAACAATCTAAAAGACTCTTCTTCCAACCATCAGTGGTTGAATTTAAACGGATATTTATTGTATGATAGGATCAAAGTCTAACTCCTGGAAAATGGGCTTGTGATCCGACAACTTATCTTGTGTTGTCTAGGATCTGAGTCTCCTTACTCTTAGTGCCAATTGGTCATCCATTAAGAACCTATCCATTCTTTTGGCTATCCCTTCCTCACCAATCCTCCCATTTCTCTAGGTAGGGGTTAAGGGGAAGGGAGCTATGTCACGGAGCTTATGATTCTGCAACATTGTCGAAAAGTAGGATCATAGAGGATCTGGTTGAGCTCAAAGAACATAGGTCTCTCCTGCAAAAATAGTGAAGTTTAAGTCTCCTCTCATGATGAGGGCTTGATCCAAGAGAATGCCACTGGTTTGTATCTAGTCCCAGAAATCTAGTCTGTCACTATATGGTCCATAATAGTCGATCAATTTTATGGTACAAGAACATCTTCTTAGGGATCCTTCTAGAATGATACCTAATGACGAAGAGTAAGCATGAAGTGATGCAATTTTAGGTCCTATATAGTGATTAGACCACCTGACAAGTCATTTGAATCCAAAGCACATGAAAACTAACCTGGACAAATATTTCAGGATTACTCTTTGGATTTTTCTCCTGAGGCCATAGTTTCTTGAAGACATATGATGGATGGGCGATAGGTACTGATAAGTCTTTTGAGGGAGGTGAATTTGGAGGGACCCCTAACCCCTCGAATGTTGAGAGACAAAATTATGATTATTTAGGAGGAGGAGAGGGTGTTTGTGCTATGAGGACCCTTGAATTTAAAGCTAATTCATTTGGTGGGGAGAGACTAATTCCACCTTGGATAGGCTTAGGATGATTGCCTTCTCTTGCTAGAGATTTTTTGTTGTTCTTTTTATTTCTGATAGTGACGTTTTGAAAGGAGTAACTAGGCTCTGTCTGAGATTTGTCAACATGAGTAACCCCTGTGAATGTGGAGATGGGGGTAATATTCAGGGCTTCTTTATATGAGGGCACAATTGTAGAGGTAATATGAGTGTTCAAGCTAGAAAGGGAGGTAGGCGCACCAGAGTGCTCTGTTGTTCAATCAAAAACCCTAGATTTGAATAAGGTATTCGAAGGACATCCATTAAATTTCAGGGTCAGATTAATATGTGTTAATTATTTATGTGGCTTATCGTGGTTTTCAGAGAACATGGAGGAGGTTATATCTTTCAAGAAATCTACTATTGTGCTTTGAGGAAAATATTGACTATTAATAGACTTAAGGGCATTCAATTCAATTTGATCTATAAGAAGGGAATCTTCAACAGACGGATCTTGAATAAGAGATCTTAAGTCAAGGAGAGACTTACCGACTTGATCCGTATCACAAAAGTAGTCGTACCCAGGAGAAATCTTGGATATTTATAGGCTTGGTGGTGCCGCTCACTTATCTGCAGTGCAAGCGAGGCGATGCCGCGTGGAGAGTAGCTTTAATTATCTTCTTTAACCGACAACGTTAAAGATGCTACTTTGCATCTTCGACTGTGGCTTTAGCTGCACGCCTTTAGATCCATAAACCGTCCTCATCGCGAGTGTTCTTCGTTCCTTTCCTGTATCCTCCTTGTGTGGAAAAGACGGGACGGTAGAGAGTAAATGCTCAGGGCAGCGTGGCGGGTTGGAATGGGATGGAATCTCACGAGCAAATTGTTAGTGATTTGTTTGTCAAATATAGTTAAAATTATTAAAATGGGTATTAGAGATGTAGAAATTGAAGGATGTTTTATTTTAATTTTTTATTTTATTCTGGTAATTTAGTTAGAAGAGAGATTTGTAATGTTGGGCAAGGACCAGTGATTGATATAGTATTGGTCCCACCAAACCACTATAAATTTGGACTTTTGAAACCAATATTTAGCAAAAGTAAATATCATTAAGTATAAATAAGTATTAATTTATGTCCAAAATTTCCCCATACGTTGACTGGGCCCACAACTGTCCATAAATAGTATCTTACTACTTAAGACTGCAAACCATATTGACCCAACTAGAAAACAGAAAACTATAAAGGCTTTCAAAATGGTCTATTCCAAAAGTACAAAATAGTAGTGACTTCAACCCCATTCATCAGAACTAAAGCTTTGTATCCCAAATAATATCCCTACAATCAAAAAACCAGTTTAAATAAAACAAATCAATATTTAACCTCAACCAAATTGCAACACTATAAAATCTAAATCCAAAAAAACACATTAAAAACAACTCTCATATATATATTCAAAATTCTTCTTAAACCATTAAAATTTATCATTTTATTAAATATTATATAACTTATAAAAAACAGCAAACCAACCAAACATCTAATGCCTCTTTAACCCTACCAGTATATAAAAAAAAACACTTTCTTTAACTCTAGTAATGACTTCGTAGTTAACAAATTCGGTAGAATTGGCCAAATTAATAAGGAAATTCGAAACTTCGATTCGATGGAGAATCATCTGGTTTTTGTTTGATTCAATTCTCTTAAGCGTGTTTTGTATTGAAAATTCGATTCGATGGGTGAATTATTTGGTCTAACTTGATTCGATATGTTTCAAGTGGCGCGTTTGGTTGATAGAGGTAGGGAAGAAAGATGGACTATTGTTTAATGTTTTTTTTCTCAAATGAAAAAACATGAGTTTATAAATGTATTGGTATATCTTCAAAAACATTTAAAATATATTCCAAATCAGTAAGAGAGTATGTTTCTTCCCATTCAAAATAAAAGTTTTTGAGAAATATGTATTGTTATTAAATAATTTTCTTATTTACATAGTAATACCAACATGTTTCTACAAATTACATCATTATATAAACGTCAAAATGTTTCTAGAAATTATATTATTATATAAATATCACATCATTATAAATAGTGAACTAAAAAATTAACGGAATTGGATCGTGTCTTTTTTTTAGAGTATCTTTTTTTAAATACTTGTAATGCATATAACCAACACCCTCATTTAGAGTCCTTTTTTACAGTGAATCAACCACAAAATTCGACTCCCGGTAGATGTGTTCGAAGGAAATGTGTTGAAAGGACATCTTGAGAATGATGATGTGTTTGATCCAACCTCCAAGATTAGGAGGAGTGAGATAAGTGTGCCCCAATACACCATCAATGAGGGTCTTAGAATCTCCATATACATGAATAGAATCCAAGCCCTGCTTCTTGGCAAATCAAAGAAGCCCCCATAGGGCCAAAATATCCGCTCTCATGTTTGTACCATATCCACTATCCCATGATAAACAAAACTCCACAACCACATACACCCCTGTGCAACTCCATCAAAATAACCAGCTGGAAATTCAATACAAGGAGGAATGAAAAGAAACAGTAAATCTTTATCCACTTGTATGTTGTATGTCTATGTATCCATCCAAAACCCAATGTTTATACATATCTTGTGTATGTTTATGGGGATACCTTCCAATAGGCATCCATTCCTACCATGCTAGATCTCCCAAAAAATGAAGAGAGGAATGGTCTAATATCCCCCCCCCTTTTCGATCCACCAATGAAGACACTGATCTAATGAGAGAAAAATTCTAAAAGGAATATGAAAAAAATGAAGGATCCTTTGCCATACCTATGCAAAAGTCAAGCATTCTGAGAAAAGATGTTGATTTGTCTTGATTGAATCCCAGCAAAGTGTGCGCAAAGTGTGCACCATCCTGGACCTTGGACACCCCGCTTATGGAGGTTTTCCCATGTCAATGTTTTTTTGTGCTATACCAACTAGGTGAAGAGAATAATCTTCACGGGGACATCCCATTTTCAAATCTTTTGGAACTATCATGTATCATTTAAAGTAAATTTAGTGCACATAATGTACCTGTAGATGTCTTCCACCTCCATAGAATCCTTATGGAGCATCCCTTCCGAGGTGATGAAGTCCCCCCTCTCTGTTCTGCAAAGTCGCGCCTGTTTAAGATCTTGAATGTATCCATTCCATACATTAGCTCCATGCCCAACCAGACCAATATCTACCACTTTTCTACAAACTGGAAACAGTCTGCACCAACATCGGATGACCTTATCCAAAGAAGTGTAAGTCAAAATCATACAATACACCATGTAAACCTGCTAGCTCCAACAGTGGAATGTTACAGCCACATTCGCCTGCTCCTCCAAAGAGATGATCTAGCTCTGTGCAGTGGAGAAGCCAAGGCGCATTACAATATTGTCCAAGCTTTATCCAAGATAGTCTTATCAGAAGCTTAGCTGACCAAAAGCCTATACAATGAGTTATGAGGGACTATTTATAGCAAAGGGTGGGGTGACCTTTGACATCCCCTTTGTGACCATTCAACTACCCTCATGAATCTTCACCTACACTATGACTGTTACATCCACTATTGAGAGTTGACTTACACTTGGCATGACTCAACATTACAATGCACATGTACCCATGTGAACAATGTCTTGAACTAGCCAAACTAGACATCATTCGAACTTAGACAACCATAGAAGTCCAACTGGCTGACATCCTCATGCTGATCAATAGTGACATATTGATGCCAATATTGGTAGTCCTTGATAGTGTCTGTGTGTTCTACTGTGATGTCCGTCTAAAACTTGAACCTCGCCTCCATAGAATTCAGGTACACTGCTCGGGCTCCTTTGTCCAAATCTTCTAAAAGCATGCGCATCATTATCCTCAATGTGGCTGGATGAGCAACATACTTGCGCATGATGTCTGCATTGATAGGCAAGTCTAGGCTGGTGGCAGTGCACATCAACTCGTCGAATTACGAGTCAATCTCCTATTAGACCTGCTTCTTTGTCTTCGCCTGGGTGAGAGTCCCAAGTGATGGGATCGCATGAGTGTGCACTATAACATCCATGCTTTTGAATACTCGTGCATAGGAAGCCTGTATGCTAGTGATGAGTTGCAGTAAGTCTTCATAGTTCTGGATCTGACTCTGGATATGTGCTTGTAGCTCAATCGCATTGGCCTTCATCATCATTGGCAAGTGAAGTGGGGCTCCCTTGTACTTCATTGTCCATGCTTGCATGTTATCAACAACAGCATGTATGTTCTTTAGGATGCAGACTCTTCTCGCACATTGCTACTGCCATCCGTGGAGATAGATGATTGCTTGGTGCACGGTACCAAACTTGGCGTACGATGCTCGCATAACTCTATCAAGGGACAACACTTCATCTAGTATTGCCTTCTTCAGTTCATATTGAGCGGACATTGTCACCAAGTCCCCTCCTTGCTCGGCCACTTGTAGTTCCTTCGCCATTCACTCATTCTCAGCTATGAGGAAAAAAACACTTGAGCTAGTGTCTTTGGCATACACTCTAGTTGCATCGGCCAAAGTAGTTGGATGCTTGTGCACATCTGTCATGATCACTTGTTCTCCAACTTGTGCAGGGGATGTTTGGTCCTCTGGAGTCGGTACTCTCTGAGATTGCACAACTCTATGATGAGATTCGTTAAAGGAGTTGTTGTGCATTTCTGCTTCCAGCTAACCAGAATAAGGCAAGAATGCACAAATCTAGAGAGGAAGGTGAGCCTTCCTTCCCCAGATTGTGCAATGCAGCCTTGGTGAAGGTAGAGCCCAGGCCAAGGTTGGCCCAACTCACCAATGGGCAACTGAAAGCAAGTAAGGCAATGAATGCATGGTGACACTAAGTGATAGTAGAAGTAAATAATAGTGCATGTAAAAAATGAATGAAAGGTTCAACAAACAGATCAACATGCATGTGGGCGAGGTCGTTTCTTCCTACTCAAAATAAAACACAAGTTTTTGAGAAATATGTATTGTTCTTAAATAATTTTCTCATTTACTACTAATATAAATCGATATAACAATACCAAAATGTTTCTACAAATTATATCATTATATAAACATCAACATGTTTCTATACTTCATCTAGTATTGTCTTCTTCAGTTCATCTCGAGCAGACATTGTCACCAAGTCCCCTCCCTTCGTAGCCACATGTAGTTCCTTCGCCATTCGCTCATTCTCAACTATGAGGAAACAAACACTTGAGCCAGTGGCTTCAACATACACTCTAGTTGCATCGGCCAAAGCAGTTGGATGCTTGTGCACATCTGTCATGATCACTTTTTCTTCAACTTGCGTAGGGGATGTTTGGCCCTCCAGAGTCGGTACTCTCAGAGATTTCACAACTCTATGATGAGATTTGTCAAAGAAGATGTTGTGCATTTCTGCTTCCGGCTAACCACCAAGGATCTCAGTGCCTCCTTGGTCATTTGAGACTTTCTCATCAGTAGGATGCAATGAAGCAGGTGATTCGACCTATTTGTGGTGAGGCACGAGGTCAGTGTCCTGTTCCAACTCCTGCTGCTCAATGTTTGCATCCAACTATTCAAGTGCCTATTCAATCTCATTAGTCTTTCCCCTGTGATGGTTCACCCTGTTCGCCTGATTCTAGCTGTTCAGATGAATCAACTACTTGTACAGGGGTTGCTTTGTCTATCTGCATGTGATGCGCCCCCTGTTGTATCTGTTGCTACTGCACTTCCTTCTCCTATTGGCATAGCTCTTGTTCTTTCCATAGTTTCTCCCTCGGCTCATGCAACTCCTTCTCTAGTTCTTCGATTCTCTTCTTATCCCTCCGCCTTCGTGCGATTCGCTTGTCGCATTGCTGCCTCTTTTCCTGAATAGCCATAGCTACTTGTTCTACAAGTGGATCTGCTCGAAACTTGCAACTTTGCTCCTCCTCCATGCGGTCAACAATCTTCCTCTTCCCTTTATTGTGCACAGGTATGCTTGGCTCTGCTAGCTCTACTGCTATAGCTTGTGCTCTCCATGATGATGCTTCATGCTACTGTGCTAACCACTCTACAGTGAAACTGACCTATTCATTGGGTCTGGAGGAATCATAGAAATACATCCATGAGTCTTCCTCGGTTCAATGAAATTTCCCATGGATCCAATTGAATTGAACTCTCATGCAGTGATCCTTCACAATGCAATTTGGGTCATACGAGTTGAAGCTTCAGAGGGTGAATGGGTACTTCTTCATCTGTTCTGCTTCAACATCTGCTTGCTTGATACTCCAAATATCATATAATCCAATCCGCAAAGGAAGAGCAGGCCAAGGTGCCTTCTACTTCTACTACAGTCTAGCTGTCAAACCTGTTGAGATATGATATGCTACTTCTTGCATGACAAGCACATCCAAAGAAAAGTTTGGCAGAACATGCGTAGGCTTCTCCATATTGAACACTCGGATGGAAGTGTCGGATGGTGAGGCATACCAATTTGCAATTCTTAGCAATGCCTTCATCGCTTCCTCTGACATAGGGTGGATCTTGTTCAAATATCAACCTCTACACTGGGGTGAAAAAATGGTCAGATAGTTGTATGATTACTCCTTTGAAGCTACATTCGGACCACAACTTGAAATACGTATTCATAACAGTTTCCATTGGTGACCATGCCCACTCCAAGCCCGGTAACTCATGTCGGGCACAAACTGCATCTAGGATGTAAATGGATATATAAACCTCTGCATGCATACCCTTGGGTGACAGTCGAGCCTTTGTCAATTGTTCCCTCAGTTGGTGAGCCAGTATGCTGATCCATTTGCATGGTCTTCCTTTTCTAGCCAGTTGGTCCAATGCGATCACCCAACTCTAAGGAAAGGTTTTAGTGCTTGTCTGGCCACTCAGTCGACATGCGATAATGACCAAGTATTGGTACACCTTCTTCGATATCTTTGTCTTGTAGATACGGTTGGGTGTCATCCTGAAACGAGTTGGCTCCTTTACCCAATCCTCCATAATGTCTCTGGAGTTACCTCTACTGTTGGGTAAGATGAATGGAGGAATCATGACAGTCACGGGCTCTGACATCTAATACATCTCATCATAATCTCATGCCTAGATGGTTGCAAGATTCGTCCCACTGACACTGCTTAAGGTCATCATCTCAAGGTCAGTGTGAGAAATGATCCAGTGAATCATGTCTGCGCATGGGAACACAGGGTATCTGTATGCAATCTGGTACAATCCGAACGTGTGAATGTTCACATGCACGTGACAGTCTTTGAGGCCTTCCCTAAACGTGCTTGTGAATGCTTCATTAACCTCTTGCCACTTCAGTTTGATGTCCTTGTTTAGATACAACTTCATATCTTCATAGATCGGTAGACTAGAGGACACCTGCTCAACTGCTGCTCCAGCCGCAACTCCATTAGTGTCCTGTGATCTTGTTCTCTTAGAATCCATTGAGACAGATGAACACCTGAAAGATTTGGAAACAAGAAGCATGCATGGCAAAAAATATTTCAGTGGAAACAAAGCAAATCTGGGGAAGGACACAACACATACTTGGGAAACTGATGAGCAAGATTGTGCAAATTTTACTGGGAGGTTGGGTGACTGGTAGTCAAAACTGCAAAAAAGGAATTCTGGGAGGCAGGACTGGCTACTGGATTTGCGAAATACACAATCCAGTCAGGCAGTTGGCTGCTAGGATTATGCAATGCACAATTCCAGCTAGGAAGGACTACTAACCTAGGGACATATTTGCTCAATTTATTAGGCCAAGCAACCACTGTCGTCCAGAAAAGTGCAAACAGTCCTGGAGGCTAGTGCTGGGAAAAAATGCACAAATATGGAGAGGAAGGTGAGCCTTCCTTCCCCATATTGCGTAATGCAGCCTTGGTGAATGCAGAGTCTGGGCCAAGGTTGGCCCGACTCACTTACGAGCAACTAAAAGCAAGTAAGACAGTGAATGCATGGAGACACTAAGTGATAGAAGAAGTGATTAATAGTGTATGCAAAACATGAATGAAAGGTTCGGCAAACAGATCAACATGCATGTGGGTGAGGTCATTCGCTGGTTGGGAGAATGTCCATGCAAAATAGTTTCATGCATGCGACAGCAATGATATAGCAAAAAAAACTGAAATAGAGGTAGAACAAGATAGAATACTTGTAAAAGATAGCAGGTGTTCAAAGAAATAAAGAAAACAACACCCACACAAGTGAATACAAAAAAATCGATAGAAATGTTGAAAAAGACAAGTTGAGGCCACCTACCCGTGGATAGTTGAGCTGGATGTGTCGAAGAGTCCTAGATATGTTGTGGGATTTCAAAGCTCCAAGATCGATGTGAATGAATGAGCTCTGATGCGTAGAATAAACAAGTTTGGTCTCATGGCGCACATGCTACAAATCTAGGAAAAAGTAACACTTGGAGGGAAACTTCTAAAACAACTTTTCATGTAACCCACAGCTGCTAAAAATATCTCCTTGAATCATGGGATGCCTTTTGCATGTTGCCTCTTGATATTCCGGGAAAAATTAGTCTTGCATGCACGCAAGTCAAGTTTCCTCGATCCTGGGTGGAACTGGTCAACCAGATAGTTCATGCATGCAGTTTCTCAACTGCTTGGGAAAAATGCACATTCCTGGCTCGGAGTTGGGCTAACTGCCTAGGAGGATTGCATAATTTATGGGCAGAGAAACTGACTATTGCCTAGATTAGCGCAAATCCTGAGCTGAACAACCTGCTGCTGGGAAAATTTGCACAAATCCTGCTAGGAGGGTTGGGTGACAGGATTGCACAATCCTAGAGCCCAATAGGTTGTCAAAGAGGATTACGCAATTTCTAGAGGGATGGCTGGCTGCCCTCCAAAAATGTGCAAATTTCAAGGGGATTCTGCTCAGCCTGCAGCTGGACCAAGTCTTGGTGAGCAGTCTGTGAGGGGAATGGATCAAATGTGATCGACAGGCTAACTTTGTTCGAGGAAAACACTTGAATCTTGAGTACTTGATGAAGCAAGACAAAGTGTTGTGTAAGGTTGGTAGGGAGGCTCCAAAATAGGCTAAGGAAAAATTTTGGAGGGTGGTTGTAGCCGCTACAACACTACCATTGACCATCAGCCTAGAAGCCTCACCATATCTCATAAAAATATAATGCAATGCCACTGATTGTGATCTGGAAACCATCCCAAAAGTGAGGATGTCATCGACGAAAAAACTATGGGAGATATCTACGTTGTGCCTCAATCTAAGACCACAAAAAAGACTATTAAATAGAATTTATACGTTTATGCTCTATTTTGATTAAACTCTCGTATTTTTGTTACATTTTCCTCTGATAAATGATTTCATGAAACTCATGCTCATTTTGAAACCTTACTTTTCTACCTTGTACACAATGAAAAATCAAGAATGTTAACTGAGTCTGCCTACCTCGCCCCATTATATCTCTACAAAATAATATTTTAGAAACCTTGACCAGCCCCCTAGACCTAGATCATCATCCAACAAAAACCCTAAAATCAAAAACCCCAAATTGAGTTGAATTATCTAGCCTAAAATCTATTCTTGCACTAGTCAAATCCTTGGTTGTGACCATAGAGAGAGCCCTCCCTGGTTTGGTAGGGCTAGCTGCCAAATCAAAAGGTTGGTTTGAGGTTACCTCTGTCAGTCTCCTTTCTCAGATTTGGGACACTAAGGAGTGCTAACATATTCTATTATAGAAGATGAATCAAATGAAGCCTTTTAACTTCCATGGAGCTTCCCTTCTCCACATGATAGCTAACCAGATAGTACCCAGAGTCTAGAGGGAGGATACTACCAAATGTATTTGATTTTATCCACGAGCCCTAGATTTTGAGATGATTTAGAATGAGCCATTTAAGTTTGGAATCTGAGAATCCTCTATTTGATTTTATCCAAAAACACAGTGTTTTGATTCAGATTAGAATGATTAGTTTGAGTTTGGTCTCTGGGAAGAATCTCTTTAATTTTATCCAGTAGCCCTGCATTTTGATCTAGATTAGGAGGACCTACCCGAGTCTGAGAATGGGTGTGGTTGCAGTCCTCGTACTCGGGAGCACCAACTCGAACAGATGCTACATTTTGAGCCATGATAAAGCCCTTATTCTAAAACTAGATAGATATAAATCAACAAATTGAGAGATGAGAATTGTTACACAGTAATTTGTCACTGTCTCCCTGTCAGTCTTCCTGCTATGTCATGGGACCCAATTAATCATGCTCATGCTCTCTAATGTTTCCAAATGACCCACTTTGCCAAAGTTATTCTATCATGGCGACTATTGTAAAAATAAACGCGCTGATGAGCGCTCCAAAACAGACCTAGTGCACTGCCAGCGCGGAAGCACACATGATTCCCGTGCTGGTCGAATTTCATGTGCCAGCACGTCTGTTCCTGATATCTGATCGCACTGATATGACTTTCTTT
>APFE031624798.1:0-17546 GCA_000404065.3 Pinus taeda | reverse complement strand
AAACAAAACTTACAGGGAGATACAGATTTACCTTTTCACCTGTGTGAAACAACTCATGGATTTGGAACAAAACAAGCCACTGGTTTTTCATTTACTTTCTCCTCCTGCACTGCTGTGCAATCTTACATTACAAAACAAAATTTACCCTGCTGCATAAAAATCACTTTTACATTACAGACCCAAGATATTTATGCACTTCTGTGCATTCCCTGTAATACAAAATTCACCCTCTGTATATTTTTCATTCGCTGCTGCGAAAATCACATTTCATATCTCACTGTGTGAGATTCACACACACGTTTTCCATATGCTACGGACCCCTATGTTTTTCATTTCCTGCTGCAAAAATTGCATTTCGTTCTCACCCCTGTGCCCATATGTCAATCACCATTACACATTTCATTTTTTTTAATCCCCGCGGGCTTCCTTTTTTTTACATTACAAAAATATTGGGTCAACGCTTATATTAGAACATATATTAAAAAAAATTTACAACATACTTTGCCCATACTCCGTATTTAACTTCGCCGTAAGAAATATTTAAAATCCTACCAAAACGTATGACATCATTTAATCATAAGGTGTGGGCAGCTCCACGGTGTATTTAATTTAAATCAGGCCCGTATGTACTTTTAACCGGCGGAGAACTTTCAAGGAGATCAAACGGCGAACAACCTTTCCTTTAATCCAACGGCAGAGATTGCGTATCGGAACACCCTTTCACACTGTCCTTTAAACCATCGTGCAGCTTGGTAGATCAACGGCGGTAAAAACTGGAGGTAGATCGACGGGTGTAAATGATATCGGAAGGGGTGAGCTGGGTGAAAGATACCTTCCGAAAAGTGCCTCTTGCTGATGTCAGGCCAGCATCATGGGTGTCAGGTTGTCAGTATCGGACTGCCATCGTACGGAAACAACCTTATGCAAAAGGTGGTGCGATATGATACCGGACGGGTTTTGGTTTACCGTGTGGTTTTCAGCCCCGTTGACTGCTGACCCGTGCGCGGGCAGTGAAATTATAAATTTAACACAACCCTTATATTGTTTTTATCTTTTCCTTCCGCTACCGCCATTCACTATAACGTCTCTGCCATGTTCATTTTTGGGGATTCTCTAGCAGACGCTGGCAGCAACAATTTCATTGCCAACACAACCTCCCAAGCTAATTTTCCGGCTTACGGGGAGACCTTTTTCCATCACCCAACTGGTCGTTTCACTAATGGCCGAACTGCATTCGATTTTATCGGTAATTTTTTTCTCTTACTTATTCACCTAATTATCTCAATTAGTGATATTTATATGGTTGATTCTATCATTAGATGATTAATATACATCTGATATAAATGTATGCACAGCTAGTAAGTTAAGGTTGCCGTTCCCTCCGCCATATCTGAAGCCAAGATCTGATTTCTCTCGTGGTATCAATTTCGCATCTGGAGGAAGCGGATTACTAGATTCCACGGGGAATTACTTGGTGAGTGCCAAAATAGATACATGTTCATTCTAATTGATACACATAAATTTACATGTTGAAAATAAGCAATTAAACGTTCGTGGTGTTTTCGCTATGCAGAATATCATCCCTTTAAGTCTCCAGATACGCCAATTCGCCAATTATTCTTCGCGTGTAGGGAAAAAACTTGGAGGAGATTCTTATGCAAAAGAATATCTATCCCAGTCCTTGTATACCATTACCAGTGGTGGCAATGATATTGGCCTTAACTATTTAGCGAATACCACCTTCCAAAAGTCTACAAGTGCCCAGGATTTCGTTAAGCTGTTGCTTAGTAAATATAAGGAACACTTGTTGGTACGTATGAAGCTCTCATGATTTTGTATTTCCCCGGTTTCTTGGCTTATTGTTCCATTATGTTAAATTTGGTGTTATCTTCTTCTCAGTGGTGGATGTTGCAGAAGCTATACAGTGAGGGGGCTAGAAACTTCATTGTAATAACCGTGGTGGATGTTGCCCTGTTGTGGGATGTACTCCAAATTCAAGGCTCGCTGGAGTGAAGGCATATAATGGTGGATGTGTGGAAACTGCAAATCAGCTGGCAGTGGCATTTAATGATGGTCTCAGGCTGCTCGTAAATGAGCTGAATAAAAAATTAGACGGAGCAACGATCCCGCTTGTTAACGCATATGATTTCGTATTAAATTTAATTCTACACGGCGAAGCCTATGGTAAAATACAGTAATAATTCAATAACAATTACAAATTTCAAAAACATTACAGGCGTGGATTGGCTTGTGAATTGACTAAATGCAATATGGGACCTGGCGTCGGTTGCAGGTTTTAAAAACACGACGTCTGCGTGCTGTGGAGCGGGGCCTTTTAACATGGCTGTGTCTTGTGGGTCGGAGATTCCAAAGAAGGAGCGCGAAGAATACAAAGCTTTTCTTTGCAAACGTCCAGAGAAATACGTGTTTTGGGATGGAACCCATTCCACTCAGAAGATGTACCGGATGGTTTCTCGCAATATTTGGAATGGAAATGCATCCTTCATCACGCCTTTCAATCTCAAAAAACTGCTGCACAAACATTGAAGAGGAGATAATTATTTTCATTGACTTTGTAATTGGGTAATTATGGTCAAGGTTGAAACTGCTGCACAAACATTGAAGAGGAGATCATTATTCTCATTGACTTTGTAATTGGGTCAAGGTTGAAGCATTTCAAATTGGTCACTTTTAAGCTAGACGATTAATCTTAAAGAACAAGTGAGAAGCGCAAGAGATATTAACCTTGAGCATCATCCACGTGAAGTTTCAAAATTCAGAATGAACCTGCCCAGGTCTTTTTTTTAATGAAAATAAGATAATAATTAAATAATTTTTTATTATGAAATTATATTGCCATATAATGGCTGGTAGAATAAATGATGTATTTTTAAAAATAAATAAGTACCAAATATATTATTTATTTTATAACACTATATATTATTATTTATAATTAATTTTAAATTATTAAAAAGTATTTATAAATATTAATATATTGTTTCATAATATATTTCACTTTTTAATTCTAAAATCATTAAAATTAATTAAATTAAATTAATCAACATGATAGCTAAAAAAAAATTAAATTAAATTAGTACAGGCGTGATGGTTAAAAAATTATAATAATAAGATACCTATAATACAAACAAGACTCTTTCCTATATTTCATATTTGGAAAACATGTAAACCAAGTAAAAATTAAAAAAAATAAATATAGATTACATGTTTTTATATTAAATATGTAAATATATTAAATGTAAAAAGTATTATTAGTAAAATAATAGTTTTTTAAATTTGAATTATAATATATTTATTCCTAATTAATATTAGGAAGAAAATGAACATTGTTAAAACAAAAATAATTCTCAAAAAAAAAATTGTTATAAATTTTATGGTGAAAATGGGAATGGGTCAATTATTAAAACACTAATGAACATTGTTAAAATAAAAATAAATTCTCTAAAAAAAATTGTTATAAATTTTATGGTGAAAATGGGAATGGGTCAATTACTAAAACACTATGGGATGAAAAAGTTAGTCATTTTTACTAGACCATTAGGGTCCAAGATAAAAACCACTTTCTCTTACATTTTCCATCTTATACACTTATTGGATTTAATTTTCAAAATATTTTTCTTGACTTTTTAAGGTAACCAAATTATAGTGCTATTGGAGGGCTTTTACTGATACCTTTTAACCATAGAAATAAAATATTAAAAATTTTAAGTTATCATTAACTTCTTAGTGTTAATTAATAGTCACAATTGTGATCAATATATATAGAAATTGATTTTATTTAAAATGGCCATTAAAATAATTTATTTGTAATGGACAATGATATAATTTCCCTATTATCAACATTTTTAATAGGTTATAAGTGAACTCTATATCCAATCTTTAAATAGTTATACATCTTCCTTGTAAAAGACATTTCTAAATATAATAGAGAATTTTTTATTCACATACACTTAAAATCATCATAAAAAATTAACACTCAAATATTATAAAATGAAAATTCAAATATTTTATCTATATTAAATATTAAAAATATTTAATATTAATTACATTGTCAAAACTATGTCAAATGAAAAAGGAATTACACATTTAAAAATAATAAATTATAAAAAACACCTTTATTATAATGAATCAATAAATAGAAATTATATTTTAAGTTTCAATAATCTCATATATATATATATAATATATATATAATATTTGTTAAATATGATACAAGGTTATATCTTAAGGTTAGGTATTGTCCAATCATGTTCCATTTCAAATTTCATACCAAGAGTGTAATTGGTTTGCCTCGAGAGTGCATATTTTTTGTGACTTGAACATAATTTGGCAGATATGATAAAATTCTACATTTGTAGACTTGGATTTTAGTGAGTGAGATTTTTTTTAGGATAATGAGTATGATATGTTGTAGAAAAAAAAAAATATCTCTAGGATGGAATGATCATTGCAGTGCCAATTAATTAGAGGTCCTAGTGTACATTTATTTGAGGCACACAACCCCTACCTTTTACGCTATAAAATCAATCCAATTTGGAGTATTCATGCACAACAAAAATTTAAGGAGGATGAGTTATTGTCCACCCAAATTTAATGAGGATGTACTTCATGCTATATGAGAAGGCATGTTCCCCACACATTTAAAAGGTTAATTCTTAGTGTTTATTAATTCAACCATGTTTAGATTAGTATTTTAATATTTATATTAGGGTTTGTATACCTTGGGCTTATATTATTAGTCCCTTTTGCTTAATATTATTCCTTTAGGTTCATAATCGCTTGGGGTTTTAGTATTAATCCCTTGGGTTTATTGTTCCTTTGTGTTTATAATATTAATCGCTTGGGTTTATTATTCACGAGTCAAACATGGTTTATTATGATGTCGACCATGGTCCAACATGGAATTGTGAAAAGGATTGTCTCAATATGAAAATCAACGATGGTCGACCATGTTTATTTTAGTGTTTATAATATTTATCTTAGGGTTTATATATGCTGGGTTCATAATATTAGTCCCTTGGGTTTAATATTATTCCCTTGTGACCTTTCACCTTCCTTTCCTCCTCATTTCAATTATTCTCATAAATAAATGTGTCGAAAATGCCATTTTGCCTTTCCAAAGTCTTCTCCATTGGCTTTGCCAATTTCCTTAGCTATTAATTAATCACCAGTGATACCTATCAGTATGCTTTTGCCCAACATTCAACTTGGAATAAGTGTCCCATCAACTATGGTTATTATTTTGCCTTTATTAACTTTTATTACATGAAATTTTCATGAGGGATGTTACAGAACCCTCCCCTTGGAGGAACATCGTCCTTGTTGTTCAAAAACACCTACAACCATAAGACTGTTGTAAGTAAAACATACTACCCACGGAGCTTTATAACATAGCTTGATGTAGTATTTACAATGATCATACTGTTGAGAAGCAAGCCAACATGGAGACATAACGAGTATAACATCATAATGACATGACTCCCATACCACTTATTAGGGTTTTATAACATAACTCATGGAATTATTTACATACTTATACATATGTACATATGCCAAACATCACCAAAAGATGTACCAAATACATATACCAAAACATCTACTCAACCAGCGAATAAGGAAGGATACATAGCCTGTATCTGATCTGCCATCTCCTATGTAGCTTCATTAGGCCCAAAGTGCTTCCATTACACTTTAATCTGCTCGATTTCTCGGTTCCGGATAATAAGCATCTTTTTCTACAATATACATTGAGGCTCTGACTGTAATTCTCCATCTAGCTCCACTTGCAATGCAGACGAGTCAATCACATGATTAACATCTTTAACATACTTCTTAAGCAATGACACATGGAAAACATCATGGAATTTCACTGTCAGAGGCGGTGCAAGTCGATAGGCTACTGGACCAATCCTCTAAATAATCTTGAAAGGTCCACAAAGCAGGGGTGTCAGCTTGGCACATGATCCAATCTGTAAGGAACTCTTCTTTAGTTTGATGCACAAGTACACATGTTACCAAACATGGAACTCCTTGAACAACCTATTTTGATATGCATATCCTGTGTTACTTTCAAATTCTTCCTAATTACTTGCATTTCTCGCTTGATGTTTGCCAGCATGTCTTGTCCAATCAACACCTTATTAATTGGATCAATCCAACTGATGGGAGTATTACAACTCTGCCCATACAATGCCTCAAATAGACTCATCCTCAAGGATTCCTGATACCCATTTTTGTAAATGAAATCTACCAGTGGAAGGTATTGTTCCCACTTCCGTTGTTGATGTATCACATACATCCTCATTATGTCCTTCAATATCCTACTAACCCTTTCTGTCTCTTCATTTATCTGCAGATGACAAGTTGTATTGAAGGCCAACTCTGTGCCCAAACATGCAAATAACTCATTCCAAAACTTGGAATTGAACTTCACATCCTTATCTGACACAATCTTCTTTGGAACTCCATGCAATCTAACCACGTCCCTAATGAAGACCTATGCTACATCACTCGTTGAGAAGGTAGACTTCACTAGGATGAAGTGTGATATGTTTGTCAACCTGTCCACCACTAACATGATGGCATCATGTTGTCTCAATGTCCTTGGCAAACCTATGATAAAGTCCACAGAAATGACCTGCCATTTCAACTTGGAACCAGAATTGGCTATAGCAGTCCACCTAGATGCTTACACTCTACCTTCACCTATTGATAGTCTAAGCACCTGGCCACAAACTCAGTTATGTCTCTCTTCAAATTTGGCCAATAGTAAAGTTCTTCATCGCCAATAGTGTCTTCTGATAGCCTGGGTGACCTTGAATATGGTTTTACATGAAACTTCTTGACAATCACCCTCTTGAGTTCACTATTGTCCGACACATATGTCTTGTTCCTAAATCTAACCAATCCATCTATCGTGAGACTATAGTCCACATCTTGTGCACCTACACCTGTTCCTGTACCTATACCTATACTTGTACCACTACCTGTACTTATACCTGTACCTTGCTGCAACCTATGCACAATATCCATATACATGACACCTTGCTGACCTTCCTGCAAGATCCTATCCCATAAATCCATCCCATAGGAGCTCATAGGTTCTATGTGATTTACTTGTATCTGCCTGCTAAGAGAATTTGTGACCTTGTTCTCCTTTCCCTTGATGTATCTAATCTCAAAATCAAACTCACTGATCATGGCCAACCATCTAGCTTGCATGCCATTCAGGTTCAGTTGGTCAAATAGTGATCTGAAATTGATAAGGATTTATAAAAATCCTAAAAGTCAAAGTTACTAGATTTGAGTGGAAGCAGTGCCATTGCGTAGAGCTCATAGAAACGATCCCAACGCAACCTAAACGGGTGCATTTTGGCTCTGGATGAATGAGAAAATGCTTTTTGAAGTTTGTGGCGAACTGGTGCATGTGTCGTTTTTACTACTCGGTGCATGGCATTCATAGTGAGCAGGTCCAAAGCTAAGTTTCATTTGCAGGTGCAACATCTCCATTCTGGTTGCAAGGTTAAATATTGGGTTGAATGGGTTAATAGGTGATTTTTTATATACATGGTCATAGCACTATATATATATATTATATATATATATATATATATATATATATATATATATATATATATATATATATATATATATATATATATATATATATATATATATATATTATATATATAGATATATAGATATATGTTATAGTATTATTATTTACAAAAACCTATGTAAAAACTATGTAGTGGAATGGTGCAAATGTGATATGGGTTATAAACCTATGTTTAAACCATGGCAACAAAATATATTACAAACCATATGTTACAAACCATGTAGGAGGTTAATATTACAAAGTGTTAGACCGTTTGCACATATCGTTAGCGAAACCATCGCAGAGATGTTATACAGGTCATCATCATCGAAAACGTTGGGAGTCGTTCGGTCACATGGTAACGTCTCATGCCATGGAAACCATCAAATTTAATGCTATTGCCACAAAACCACCGCTCCAACACAATATATCTGACCAATCATCAGCTCCGGAGTTAGTTTTTTATGCCATTGTTAGTTTGTTGCCATCGGTTTAATGCTATGTTTTGGCTATATTAAAACTATCTATTATAATTCACCATATATAATTACATGGTTATAACAAATACATATGTAATTAAATCCATCGCTATGTTTTCCATTAAGGTTTAGTCACCAACATAATATATATATATATGTGTGTGTGTGTGTGTGTGTGTGTGTGTGTTTGTGTGTAATGTTATGCTATGGAGAGAAGGAGATGTGAGATTCGCTCCTTGAGAGGAATTGTAACATTCTATGCAATAGAAGAGTTTTCTAGTAGCTTTGAAGACTTTGAGGCGAAACTTTGTAGGCTTATTCCAGGAGTTGTAGGAGGTCGTTTTCTAAGTCGTCAGTTGCGTTCGAATTCTGAGGCTAAGTAGAACACAACTCGACTAGTCAAAGATCCTTTTGACGTAATTTTATGGCTTTGAATATGTTGTAACATGCTTTATTTTTGATAAGTTATATTTTATTTATAAAAGAGGGTATAAACAAATAAAGAAAAATGAAAATAGGAAAATGTATAAAATAAGAAAAAGGGATGAAATAAAACCCTATGAAAATAAAATCAAATTATTTGTATAAGTGTGCTCATTTAAATGCCACTTCATGAATAGATTACATTTGTAATAGATAAAGGTTTGTGTGCATCTTGTTTTTATGACAAAATATTTTCTTCATATTTGAATCAAAATGCTTAATATTGATCAGATCATTAATTTTTTCTGGACTAGAGAATAAGTTCAACCAAATAGTTTAATCTTGGTCGAAAATTAGAAACGAGGATAGATTAGGAAAAACAAAAAGGCTTAATATGCTAAAAAATTGGCCTAAGTTATATTAGATTAGGTTTAAGTTAGTGAAATAGTTAAATAGGGGCTGCTAGTCTAAACGCGCCCTAGTTAGATTAATTTTTCATTAGTGTTTAGTTACCTTGTTAAAGGGGTGATTAATTATTTGTAAATAAATTTTTATATGATTTTTGTCAAAGGTCGTATATGACGAAAAATAATTTGTCGGCAAGCGATAAAGTTTTTGTCATCAAGTGATAAACAACGAGTGAAATCTAACAGTGATTCGCTTCCCCACCTAGATCAGTAGTAGGGAAGTCTCTTCGCACCCCCTCGCCATGAAACAAGATAACGTTAGGGGGTGGGTGCAAAAAATGGTTTTTCCCATATGGGCCCCTCACATACGTGTCACTTCCTCATTGCTTCACACCCCCCTCGCTCCATACCACTTACCAGTACCCCCCATTCGAAATCCACCATCCACACTTCCCATGCTTCCTGATACCGCTCCAACAGTCAAACCTTCTGCACCATCCGCCTCCAACTCCATGTCATGTTCCATCACCCATTATCACCTATCCATTCGCATGTATCTGTTGCCACCATTAATTCCCTCTTGTTATTGATCTTGCCTCCTGTTGATGCATTAAATTCCTAATTAGTCGATCAAAATTGACCTCTACTGTAATGGTAGCCTTAATCCACTGTTAAATACTCTTATTCCCCATTACACCCGCTTTCTTCAATCGCTTATGTATTATTTCCTTCACTTATTCTATTTTTTTTTCATTCATGTTACTGTCAAACCTACAAACAATACACATACTTTGAACATATTTCTTCATTTTTCTACCGTTTTCCACCATTACAATTCTGTTATACCATGGCTCCAAATAAAAAGGACAAGCCTTCTACTAGCTCCTCTAAAACACAGGAATCCCTAAAGGGATCTAATGCCTTGGACTTGGACCATATCCCATTAGCCAATAAATACTTTAAAATTCCAGATACTGAATGTGAATTCGACTGGTTCAGATTGCACAACTAGCTGAAGCAGACATGCTTTGATTCTGAGGATGAAATAAAACAATGGGAATCCAATCGACCTCTGTATATGTTTCCTTAGACTTATTCTTTTCCTTATTTAGTTATTTGGTGCCAATACAAGTATAATCCTTTACAGAGAACATTCGTAGCTTAGAATGGAGACATTCTGATAACTATCATTACAGAAACCATAAATAGAATTCTTCTGATACCTATGAATGAATCTCGTAGATTTTTCTCCACTACAGCCTTAATCGACCTATAACACAAGATAACCTTCCCTCAAAGAGCTCAAATTTTTGAGATATTTCTCCCTAAAGATGTTGAGATCCCGAAAAAGGATCCTCCTTATCCAACATCTGTGTTCCCTGAGAGAGGCAAGCACATCATTTCCCTAATTTCTTTCTTGTTAGGCTACCAATAAGACCAATCGGTAGATGAAGCTATCCTTGATTATTTTTCAATCTTTTCTAAATAAAACAATTATGCCTTCATATATAACTATAGTCACATTTTGAAGGATATGCATAAATTGACCCTGCTGATAATTTGAGAGTGTAAGTGTGAATGAAAGAGAGGTGATGAGTGGGGATTCGTGAAGGGAATGGCGCAGGGTGAATAGCTAGGGTTTTAGGCTTTTTCAAAGGTTGTTCTCCATGGAAGGTCACAAAGGAGGGAGCTTCACTCCCTCCTACAAGTAGGTTGTGGCCAGCAGGGGTAAAAAACCAATGGAATATGACAAAGGCCCTTCAAAAGGAAGGAAAAGGAATAGTGAAGAGGAACAAGATGGAACTAAGTCAAGGGAGAATAATAGCACTAAGAAAAATGAGGAAGAAGATAAGGAATAGGGAACAAAAGACAAAGCACACATGGGACCATGTAAACCCAAAGCTGCGGTTACACCCAGATTCGTTTTAAATGATCTTTCTCTGCAAGCGCACAGGGACCACATGCAAACATATGCAATCATTTGTAAATTCATGGGTTTATGGCCCACATAAAATCTTTACAAATGTGGATTAAATACCATTGGAAACCAAAGGGAAGCATTGACCTACATCTTGGGTCAAAGGGTTTCTTCACTGTGGTATTTGCAAACATTGAAGATAAGGACAGAGTGTTTGAAGGAGGGCCCTACTTTTATGCTGCAGCAGGCCTCTATATGCGACCATGGATTATGAATTTTGTTTCGGAGCGTGATATTTTTACTTCGGTCATAGTTTGGGTAAGACTCTACTCTCTACCTCTTGATTATTGGCAAACGGAATCCTTATCTGCCATAGGAAATAAGTTAGGACATTTTGTCAGAGCTTCTGAAGCCACTAGAAGGGGAAAGTATACTTCCTTTGCTAGAATGTGTGTGGAGATGGATCTCTCTGGAGCTCTACCGGATGAGGTAATCTTGGAAGTATTTGATGAAGAATGGGCGCAGATAGTAGATTATGAACCTATTCCATTCAGATGTCACAAATGCCATGAGCATGGGCACCTATTTAGAGACTACCCTCTCAGTAAAATAGAGAATAAGAGTAAAACTAACACAATGAAAGACTCTGAAAGCTTTCACAAATTCGCATATAAAGGAAAAGGAAGCTAAACGGGGCCAAAGATACAAACATCATAAAGGAAACAAGCCAGTTAGAACAGGTTCCAAGTTCTTGAAGAGGAAGAAGGGATAACAAATGTAGATCAGGCAAAGGGAGGAGGTCCAGTGGAGGAGGGGAAAGAAGAAGATAAGGAACAAACAAAAAATAATAATAAATAGAAAGAAACTATGATGAGTGATACAGAACAAGAGATGGATCATGAAATGACCCAAAGTGAGATGGAAATGGAGGACCATGATCTACAGGAGATTCTTGAGAAAGAGAACCTGGATCTAGAAGGTTTATTGAATCAAGGAACCAGAGAAGGGGTAGACTCGTTACCTCCAGAAGATTTCAATAGAGTTCAGCAAATGTTTATATGGAAAACCCAAACCAAAGGGCTAGAGAGGAAAAGAAACAATGAGAGGCAAGGTAGCGAAGGTGTGAAAATTATGAAAACCACACCAGGATTAGCACCCAGAAACCCAGGGAATAAAAGAGGCAGGAAAAAGTAGAACGCGCTATTGATGGAATGTGGAAAGCTAATGATGTACTTAGGTAAGATAAAAGACCTAACCAGCTATTCCTTTACAAATCTTTAATAATGAAGTTTTCTTCATGGAATATTAGGGGTCTAGGCAGTAAAAGAAAACAAAGACTAATTAGTAATAGAATGAAACAAGCAGCACCGGATGAGATCTTCATCCAGGAAACAAAATGTTCCATTCAAAAAATAAAAGAGATTCATAGCAAATGGCTCAATCGATTTGAGTTTCTAGAAGTCAAAGCAGAGAATACAACAAGAGGCATACTTACTCTTTGGAATCCCAAAAAAAATGGCATTTTAGATGCTGAGGCATCTAGGGAATATTTATCAATGGTCATGCAACCTGTGGGAGATAAGGAAATATAATTGGTCACAAATGTGTATGGCCCCCAAAGAGTGGATGGAAAACTTAAGTTTCTAGATTCTCTGGAGGATCTTAAAGATAGACATTCAGGCATACCATGGATCTTGGGGGGTGATTTCAACATGATCAAATCACTTTCGGAGAAAAAAGGGGGAACCAGAGTTCTAAGTAAAGACTCTTTGACATTTCAAACTTTTATAGATAATATGAAGCTAGTGGACATTGTAATGAGTAATCGTATCTTTACTTGGAACAATAAAAGAGGAGGAGAGTCTCACGTGGCCTCAAAATTAGACAGATTCATAATCTTAGAGGACCTTATGCTCAATGACAAGGAAATAGTAGCAAGAGTTCTCCCCTTTGGAGGCTTACATAACTGGCCAGTTCAACTGGAGGTGCAGGGCATTGGTACCCCCAGGAACAAACCTTTTCGATTTGAGAATATCTAGCTTTCCCACCCAGATTTCATCAGCAACATTGCCAAATGGTGGTTAGAAGATTTGAACATTCAGGGCACAAGAATTTTCCTTCTTTAGAAAAAACTAAAACACATCAAGCTCAGGCTCAAATATTGGAACAAGAATGAATATGGAAATATTTTTGAGGAAAAAAAGCGGTTTAAGGTAAAATGCAGGAACTCAACCAAGCCCTTATCACGGATGGCTTTAATGAAGTTAGAATTCATCAAGCTGCCAAATATCATCAAGCCTAGGTGAATTTATATAATCAAGAGGAAACATTTTGGAGACAAAAATCTAGAGTTTAATGGCTAAAAGAAGGAGAATGTAATAGTAGATTTTTCCACAGATCCACTATGGCAAACAAAGCTCATAACATAATTTCTTTGATCAACGAAGAGGGAGGTAATCTTCACTATTCTCATGAAGAAATAGAAGTAGTACTAGTTCAGCACTTTCGAGGTATAGCAAAGGAAACTTGTTATGACAGAGAAAACTCCATCAGGGACTTCACTAGACACATACCTAGGTTGGTGTCTAGAGAGGACAATTTCAACCTTAACAGGTGAGTGACTGAAGAGGAGGTTAGTGAGGTCCTCAAAGAAATGCAGAACGGTAAAGCGCCAGGCCCGGATGGTTTCAATGTAGATTTCTTTAAAGCTTGTTAGAATATTGTCAAACATGATATTCTGAATGTAGTAGAAGATTCTAGGATGAATAGAACTATTTTGAAGGCGCTGAATACCTCTTTCATCTCCCTGAAACCCAAACAGGAGTTAGCCCAAACTCTTGATAGGTTTAGACTGATAGCTTTGTGCGATGTGGCTTACAAAATAATATCAAAAGTTGTGGCCAATAGACTCAAACCTCTCCTTCCTACCCTAGTTTCTATGGAACAATCTAGGTATGTGGAAGGAAGGCAAATTCTTAATAACATCATTCAAGCGGATGAAGTGGTGCACTCTCTGACTAGCAATAGGAAGGATGGAATGATCATGAAATTGAACATAGCCAAGGCCTATGATAAGTTGAATTGGACCTATATCAAGAAAGTTTTTATTGCTTCTGGGTTTGATCACAACTGGGTGAGATGGGTCTTGGCCCTGGTTACTTCCTCCAACTTTTCAATTCTCGTCAATGGTTCTCCTTCAGAGACTTTTATTACTTCTAGAGGCCTCAGACAGGGTGACTCACTCTCTCCATTTCTCTTCATCCTCATGATGGAAGGACTGGGTCGGTCTATCAAGCATGCAAAAGAAGTTGGTAAGAGGAAAGGCCTCCAACTTTCTGATAATGGACAGGCCTTGACTCATCAAAAATTTGTTGATGATACCATGCTGCAGTGAATCCCCATAGTCAAAGAATCTCTTGTGTATAAACAAATCCTAAATGACTTTGCCATGGCTTCAGGTATGGAAGTTAATCTCTCCAAATCTAAGATTTTTTTCTTCAATATTAATATTGCTATTCAGAGGAACATCTCTAGAATTCTGGGCTTTCAAAGGGAAACTCTCCCCTCAAAATATTTGGGAGTTCCTCTAACTTCTAAGCCATTTCACAAAATCATCTGGGAGCCGATGATTAATAAATTGCAAGATAAAATCAGGAAATGGACTATGAGATCCTTAAACTTGGCTGGTAGGTTGGTGCTTACAAAGGTTGTTCTTCAATCAATCCCAGTCTTCATGCAATCAACTCTCCCAGCACCTAAAGGAGTCTTGCAACAATTCATAACCATACAAAGAGACTTTATCTTGGGCAAGGGGGAAGACAGGAAGAAATGGGCCTTGGTAGCCTGGGAAAAAATCTGCAAACCTAAAAACTATGGGGTTCTTGGATTGGATGATCCTGACATTCTAAGCAAGGTTTTAGGGGCTAAATTATGGTGGCGTTGGGTAAAATAACCGGAGGCTCGGTGGGCTATAATTTGGAAAGAAAAATATGCCAGCTCATGGAAAAATAATGATTATATAAGGATGGATGGAAATATTAAGGGATCACACATTTGGAATAAGGCCTAGGAAAATAGGGGCTTAGTCCAAGAAAACAGCTTCTGGGAAATTAGAGAGGGAGACTTAGCTTTATTCTGGGAGGCTAGATGGCAACAAGAACCTATTCAATTAAAAGAGGATTTGGAGGAGATCAAGGTAGAGGCAGATACCAAAGGGCTGTCCAAGGTAAAGGATTTTTGGGATCAAACCAATAGTATAGATAAATGGAGAACCTGGAGGAACTTTTCTTTCAGGGATGACAACCCCCTGAAAGCTAAAGCTGAGACACTAATGAGAGAGTTAGACCAAAGGAAAATTTTAGTGTCAAGGGGGCATGACCAGCTGAGATGGGACAACAACAATGAGGGTACCTTTCATCTTAAAGAAGTGAAGCTAATTCTCTTTGGATTAGATTCCCATGCTTCGGATAGAGTTTGGCAAAGCCTATGGATGCATCAAGGTTGCATGAAAATTAGACTCTTCATGTGGCTGGTTCAGCATAGGAAAATTTTGACCTGGGATAACATCCAAAAGAGGGGTATCCTGGGGACTTCCAGATGCCAGCTCTGTGAAGCAGAAGAGGAAACAATGGAGCACCTTCTCAGCAATTGCATTTTTACCTCCAGGTTGTGGGATTCTTTTGCCACCATTTTCCAACAATCTGATAGGGACAAAGGGATTATTATCAACACCCTAAACAACTGGAGAAGAAACCTTTCAGATTATGAAGTTCTTGGCTCAGCTTGGGCTCTTACGCCAAGCTTCATTATTTGGAATGTTTGGAAGGAAAGGAATAATAGAATCTTCAAGAATGAAAAGAAGTCATCCCTTTACCTTTTTGAACAGATCTTAAAATAGCTTAAGGAGATGGTGGGCACTATTGTCAAAAATCTCCCTAAGCATCCACCTTCTGTAACATAATTGAGGATTCTCAGTCAGCTAGGGTTGCAGGGGCTTATTACTCAGGGCCTGGATAGGAAGGTTTTAATGTTGGATTCTAAGCTAGATTTCTAGCATCCTCCCCCTAAGGGTTTTTTGAAATTCAACATTGATGGTGCTTCAAAAGGCAACCCGAGCACGGCTGGTTATGGAGGGGTTTTAAGGGATGAAAAAGGAAGTATTATTTTCATCTTCTATTGTCATTTAGGAAGAGCCACCAATAATACGGTAGAATTAATGACTATGGATCAATTTTTAGATTTCCTGGTTCAGGATAATCGCCATAATGTGATTGTTGAAGTTGATTTTAAGTTAATCATTAACTCAGTCAAGCGAATCAGCTGGGGTATGAAGCCAGAAAAAGCCTCAAGAAAATAGAGGTTGATCTAGGTATTTCAACAGATTCATAGTCACCTCCAGTGCCTTCGAACAGTCAGTTTTAAACATGTGCGAAGAATGGCCAATAAATTGGTGGATCTTCTGGCCAATCAAGGAGTGAGCTACATAGAAAATAGGGTTGCGATGAAATGGCAAGAGCTACCTCAAAACAAATTAAATATGAATTGTCACGACCAAGCAGATGAAGATAGGATGGTGTTTCAGAATAGAGCCATGGAGGGGGGTTCAGATGACTCAGTAGCTTTATGATCAACGGTTTGTTCACAATCCGGTCTTTAGCAGGTTGCAAGCAATGGTCATCCTTCGCAACCTAAGCCAACACTTTCATAGAGGCTCCTAGTGGTAGCAGCTTGGGCGTTTCATTTTTTTGGTTGACAGGCAGGATGGCAGAAGCTTCATCTCACGGTGGTTCAGGTATAGTAGATGCAGCAAGAGGCTAGAAACCGGGAACCCTCGGCGGCCAAACCCTGGGTTTTTCTTCTTTGTTTGTAATACCGTGTCCAGGGCAGTTTTCCGGTGATCGCAAGCCTTGCAAGCAGCAAGTGGTTTTTCCATTTTGGAAGCGATTCCATTTAGCGAGCCCCACATGGCATTGAGGACAGAGGGAATATCGCCCTCCTCGCACGCTATTGTTCGGTGATGTTGACCGGTGTGATATGATCCTCAGCCGTCAGATCTTGCAAGGAAGATCTATGGATGGGATTGATGGGACATTTTGGTGGGTCCACATGGGTAAACATCATGCTTCTAAGCACAATAATATTGGCCATAGCTGTAGGATCAGGCGAGAAGGTTTGACGGTTGGGATTAAAGATGCAGGTCAGGAAAATGGTAGGAGGAGTTAGTGTTTTGTACTTTTGGTGGGTAGCAAAATGTTCTTGACAAGAAGAGCCTTTCTTTTACGTTCCACAAATTCGCAGGTTGTGAGTTATGTGGACATGAAATCTTTATAGAATGGAACATTTGTTTTGCTTTGGGTCCGACTCTTAATTTTGGTCTGCCAATTTCCGTAGTGTATTTCTTTTGAGAGTTTTAGGGTTTGGTTGTAGGGATCGAGGCTTTTGCCTTTAGCCGTTAATAGTTAATGTTGGGTTTTCTCCTTGGTCCATAGCTTACCGAGGAATGCTGTATTTTATGTATTTTATTTACTGATTAATGAAATAGAGAGTGAAGTGGAAAGCGAATCTGTGAAGGGTGATCTCTCGAGCGTTGCAGCTGCGGAAGTGCGGAGGCGCCGCAGGAGTCGCCGTAGGAGGCGCCGCAGGAGTCGCCGCAGGAGGCACCGTAGGAGGGCGCCGCAGGAGGGCGCCGCAGGAGGCGCCACAGG
>APFE031624797.1:6513-19196 GCA_000404065.3 Pinus taeda | reverse complement strand
TTCCAATCCTTCTTGAGTTAATATATCCTTTACAACAGCATTGGGGACATATGCGATCACATGGGAGTAGAGGATGTAAATTCGCAAGTCTTTAATGGCTTTGACCAGGGCGTAAGCTTGCTTTTCCACGATCTGAAATTTTAGGGGTGCGTCTCTCAAAGCTCGGCTGAAGAAAGCTATTGGTTTCTCATTGCCCTGATCATCTTTCTGCAGAAGGACTGCGGCTATGGTATGTTCTGATGCGAAAGAAAAAATGATAAAGTCTCTATCAAATTGAGGACTGGTAAGGACAGGTGCTTGAGTCGAGGCCGTTTTTATACTCTCGAAAGCTTGCTTGGCCTCAAGGAACCATCTCACCTTGGCGTCCTTTTTTAGCATATTACTCAATAGCCTCATCAACTCAGCTAGATTGGGGATAAATCTCCTCAGGAAGTTGATTTTTCTGAGGAATCCTTGTAACTCTTTCGTGTTTCTTGGGTAAGGGATTTGGAGGATAGCCTGAATTCTTTCTGGGTTGATTCTGATCCCATCTTTTGATATTATATGCCCTAATAACCTGCCTTCCTCCAGGGCGAACAGGGACTTCTTTGGGTTCAAGGAAATGCCGTATTTCCTACATGTGATAAAAATTTGCCTTAAGTGCTTAAGGTGTTGCGAGTCAGATTTGGAAAATGGGGTCAGGTCATCCAAGTAAACCACAAGGAAATCGTGTATTTCCTTAGCGAACGCGATATCCATTGCCCTCTTAAAGGTGGCGCCGACGTTTTTCAGCCCAAAAGGCATTTTAACGTATTTGAACATTCCCCAGGGTGTGGTGAAAGTTGTTTTGTCCTGATCGTCTGGATGAACAAGATTTTGGTTAAATCCTGAGAATCCGTCAAGTAGAGAGATCCTAGAAGAACCTACTACTCTTTGCAAGATGTGGTCCATTTTAGGTAACAGGTAGTGGTCTTTTAGGGAGACTTGGTTTAGATTTCTCAAGTCTACACACAGTCTTATCTCTCCTGTTTTCTTCCTGGTAGGAACTAAGTTGGATACCCATTCCGAGAATCTGATAGGCGCAATGATCCTTGCTTCAAACATACTTTTTATTTCTTTTTCAATCATAGGGAGAAGCATGGGGTTGATTCTTCTGAGTTTTTGTTTGAACGGTTTCTAGTTAGGCCTTAGGGGAATGGTATGCTGGATTACTGAAGTATCATAGGACTTCAAGTCCTCATAACTCCAGGAAAATACGTCTTGAAATTCTTTGAACAGATCCACATATTTGGGCTTTTGGTCAGGAGGCAGGTTTTTAGAAAGTTTAATCATCTTGGGATGTTCTGTCGTTCCTATGTTGTATTCTTCTATGGCAGCATCCAAAGGTTCCATTTTTGGTTTTCTGGCCACATCGTTATCATCAAACATGTCTTCCAATGGGGTAAGGCCAGCAGGCAAAACATTTCCATTTAGGTCCATAAATTCTTGTTCTACCTCGGCTGCCTTAGGTGAGCAAGACTGTTTCAGTTGCCCTATGTTTATGCTGTCAAAAATAGTTGGGCTGATTATCTGTTTAGCCATGGTGGCTGTTAGGGTCATTCGATCTTCTTCTACTAACTGTTGTGTTTCTGGTGTAACGTCCATGTCAATGTTTGTGCTAGAGAATTCACCTTCCAGAGTCAAAAAATTGTTAATCTGGACATCATCTTGGAATACCTGCCAACTCTCAGTATTGTTAGGAATTGACGGTCTGTGTTTTACTTCTGCAGTGAAGCGGTGACTTGGTCCAAAGGGAAGCCTACATGTGCTAGCGAAGGTAGCTAGGCTATGAGTGTGAATATTATGTTCTCGTGCGATTTTGGACAACTCAAAATCACTGAAGGTGCTAAGCAATTCGCTGGCAGCGGCTCTGTAAGCTCTCATTCTACTATCATTAGCAACGAAGTTGCCCTTTATCTGTTGTATAATGAGGTCTGAATCACCTAGGATGGAAATTGTGGTAGCTCCCAGGGTTTTGAGCAGCTTGAGACCTAAGAGAAGGGCTTCGTACTCTGCCATGTTGTTTGTACATTTAAAATTGAGTCTATAGGTGTGGCCTTGTGCATGATTTTCGTGAGCATTGTAAATCCACACTTCGGCCCCTGCTCCCAACTTGTTAACTGCACCATCAAATTCTAAATACCATGAGACCTCTGGCCCAAGACGTGCATTGGGGATTTGAGGGGCATTCGGAGCGGATGAGCTGGTGACTTCTGTTTTGGGATTTCCCTCCTGTCCTGTGTTGGTTGCCCAGGCTGCTGAGACAATTTCAAGCGAGTTGGCCACTGGTCTCTCACTGGCACTGGTCTCTTGTTCTAGGGATAGCAGTTTGTCAGGAATTAGAGGACTTGTATTATCGTTAAACAAAATGAAAGAATCCATATCCGAATGGATCGAGTATATTGGAAAATTTTGGGGTTTCTCCTCACTACTTACCACATATTTCATTAGTGTCTCCCTATAAAGTCTCTTTGGTTGCCCAAAGACGGATATAGTGGCGTACGAGAGGTCGAGTTGGAGGGATCCTTGCAATTTTTCTCCGCACGATCTGGATAGCAGCATGCCATACTTTGTGGGAATGTCAGCAACTACTACGTCCATTAAGATCGTCTTGTTCGGGAATTGGACTAGGGATACGCAAAGATCTTTGATTAAGCCTAAGAATTTGACCTGACTTGAATCAAAAGAATAGAGATATTTATAGGGTCGAGTGACATCAAGGTTCAACTTTTCCATTACAGCTTTGGGCATGAGGTTGTGTGAGGTGCCTGAGTCAAACATAGCATTGTGCAATATCTTATCGTGTATGTGCAGGCTAATATAGAAAGGCGGAACAGGTCCGAATGTTGTTTTTCCGTCAACCTCTGGCCCGAACAGTAGTTCAGGGGTGTCATCTAGAATGTTTACATCATCCCTAACTTAAGGCAATTGAAGCGATTTTTGAATTTGTTGTCTATATACAGCATGCTTAGCCAGCTCTGTGAGGGGAATGGAGATTTTAAGCTTTCTGATTTCGGTTTCTAGGCTGAATGGTTTTTCTACTGGGTTCCGGGCATTGACACTGGTGAATTTTTCTTTTTCGGGCGTACTCTCTGTATTTCCTTTTGGAGTGTCCGTATCACTATGTATGACTGTCCGTGGTATCTCCGTTCTGGGAATATTTTCGAGGATGCTTTCCAGGTCTTTTTTAGGACGGGGAGAGTGCAGGGGCTACTCCATAGAGCTATGTGTATCTGTTACATCTTCCACAATAACTTGTTGAGAATTTGGGACATGGTTGTCAGTTGTTTGATCATTGGTGCTCTTCCCTTTAGCTTTGTTGGGCTGCTTGCCCTCCTTTGCCTTGCTGGGCGGAGACACATCGATAGTTTGCGTTCTTAGTTTGTATTGCTTATGTACCTCATACATAGCAGTGTCATACCCTTGTTTAAAGTCAAAGGACTCTCCCGATTTAGTGCAGAATTGTTCTCTATTGAGGTATGGTGGGTTTTCTTCCGTGAAGTAGGATTGCTGTCCATCTTCTGAGTCAACCAGGTTCATTAGGGTCCCGTCTGTGGGATCAGCAGATGTAGATGCCTCAGTAAAGTTTTCTTGGAAAGGAGGTCTAATGTCGTGATCCTGATTGGCCCTACCTATGTTCACATTCTGGATTTTTCTGAAGTTTGGATTCCTCGCAGCATTGGGCTGTTGATTTTCCCATGAATGTTTTCTCTCCACGTTGTCTAATCTATCTCCCATCCTATTCATGGAAGTGATGACTGCGTCAAGTTTCTGCTCGACAGAGGAGGGTTCTTCTTTGAAAGTGTTTTTTCTCTCGGATCTGGTCCTGTTTCTTTTAGCGATTAGGTTTGCTTCTACGCTTACCGCGGCGTCTTGCATTTCTACGAGGCTTAGAGGGGCTCTTTCCCTTAATTGATACACCATCTCAGCATCAAAGCCATCCAGAAATTTGTATAAAGCAAGGTCCGGTGGAGGTCTTAAATTTGGTGGTACCGTGTTGTAAACATTGTTAAATCTGGCACAGTAATCGAGGACAGCTTCCCCAGGTCCTCTCTTGATAGACTCATATTCGGATAGTATGTGCAGGGGGTCCTTCTTTTTCTTCCATCTATTAATGAAGGTTTGGTATAGGGCTTCCGGGTTTAGTATTGAATTAGGTGCAAGTGCCCTAAACCAGGTTTTGACATCACCAGTTAGACTTTGAACAAAGATCTTCATTCTTACGCTATCATCGTCTATCTCATAACTCTCGAAATAATCCTGCATTTTCTTCGTATGTTGTAGGGCGGTGAAAGAGGATGTGCCATCGAATTAAGTGATTTTCGATTGGTAGTCCTGAGGCATTTCCCCGGGATTAGCAGGTAGTTGTAATGGTGCATATCTAGCCATGATGACGGGTATGAGCGGAACACCTAAAATGAGGGGGATTACGGGGATAACAGGGGAAGAGGGAGTAGTCGAAGGGGTAGGGATATGTGGTTGAGGTGTGGAAGAGCTACTTGGAGAAGGGGGTGATGAGCCAGGGGAATTCGGGGTAGACCGGAATAGAATTTTGACAGGGGTTGGTACAACAATTGGCTGAAATGTTTCAGTACTAACAGGAGTCTGACAATCTTTTTGTCTTTGTTTTCTGACGATCTTAGGAATCAAATTAGGATTTTCAACGAAGGGTGGGTTATTTGGATCAGGGTTGATCATGTATTACGTTTCTGTTTCCTAGGAGCCAGTTTCTAATATAACTTTGAAAATTTTCTCAAAATATGCAACCACACAGGTCGGCCGAGGCTTTTACAAGTCGGTTTCTTCCTCTGTAAGGCTGCAGATTGGTTGCATTGATTTATCTGAGGAGGTCCCCAACGGAGTCGCCATTATGTTATCTCTCAGGTTGTCCCTAGGCTCCTAGTAGGGATACGGCTGAGGTAACCACAAACCAATCTTCTGATTGCAGGTTCTAGCCCACCTGCAACCGGAGAGGGCTCTCTCCTTTTGTTTCAAACTTAGTTGATGATTTTAGGCTAGCTTTCTAACTTCAAGGGAGCATTGATTGTGATTGGAAAGAAGGTAGGATTCTCGAGCTAAGAGGCACGGTAAGGTATTATAAGTTTCGAACCATTGGGCATGGAGTCATAGATTGAGGCATGCGGGCGTTTTCTTGGTCACAAGGGGATACGGAGCCGGATAGCCACACAGGATACAACTATCAGACTACTGAAAACACGAAGTGAACATCAGGGATGAAAGGCAAAGGAGAATCATTTCATCATGCTGAAAAAGGGGAGAAATGGATGAGTGGGATCTTGGAGCAGTTAAGAATTCCTAAGACATGCACTCATATGTGAAAGAAACAGGGTAAACCAGATCATTTAAGAATACAAGCTCATAACTATTTCTGAGGAAAACATTGAAAATTGCAAAAATTGAACTTAAGGAGTATTTGAACTAATCTTAAGCTATTCTTTTTTCCTGCAATTTAGAAAGGCGGAAAGGTGACAAAAACATAAAATAAACAGGGGAGAAAAACACTTATTGGATCATGTAGAAGCACAGGAATTCCGTGATCATTCCTTGGCCAAGAGAAAACATCAAGTTGTTTCGAAATCCATGCTTTCAGGAATCTTTGATTATGGAAAATTATGACAGTTACAGTGCGAGTCTTTGCTCAGAGAAAATGCTGGAAAGAAGACTGACCAACAACTACTACCAACCAACCAACCCCTCACAACATTGCTTAGGGTGGTATTTATAAACAAAATATCGGAAAGACATCATTACAAATGACCTTGACAGGTCTGCTTAGAACTCTTCAGAAATCTAAATGCTACTGAAATTAAATACAAGTAAATCTTTTTGACTGCGCTGGGGGCAGCTGGATCGGAACAGGTGACGAGGTGGCCCTTTGGGACCAGATGCGGTGCTGCTGAATGATTGTGCTTTGGGGACTGAACTTCGGCTCCGGTGTGAATTGAATGTGCAATAATGATGATTCGAGAGCTTGAAGTAGTTCCGCCTTTGTTCTATCAATCTGCTGGAAGATATTCAATTTTTCTCTTGCTTCGGGCCGTTGCTCAAGATATTCGCTGATACACTTTGCCGCTACATTGATGGTTTCCGCCGTCGATTGATACTCTTTGACACGCTTGATATCTGCTGATTTGATTTGATACACTTTAAACTCTGTGATTGATCTGCTGTTTTCTTTAAACTAGATCCTTTGGCACGATCGGGCGATTTTCAGGCTTTTTCGGCGCGCAATGGGTTCAGCAATCAGAAGATTCCCTGAAGATTCCTCGAAATGGCCTATTTCCCGTAGCGGTGCGCGAATACGCTATTCGCGTATTGAAAACTGCCTCCGTTTCTTGATCTGGAGCTCCGAAGTGCGATTTTTCTTCCTTCGTGAAGCTTTTTTCGGCTTTCTGGCTGCTGACGTAAGCATGGCGTCGGCTGTATGGTGGATGACGTCAGCTGTGGTTCCTTGGTATAGAGCGACATGGTGAGATATTGGATGTACTGTGGTGAAGAAACTCCGATGCGATATCGCGATATCGCGTCGGCGGGGAACGGGGGAGATAATTGGGTTGGACACTTGGTGCTTGCGACTGCCGATATGCGATATCGCAATATCGCATCGGCGAAGACGGATAGGTGAATGAATTGGACACTCGGCGTTTGTGATTGCCGATCGCCGATATCGCAATGTCGCATCGGCAGGTGACGGATGGGCGATGTTTTGCATGAAGATGAGAGTGCGAAGGTGCGATGCGAAAACGGCTTTGAGGGGGAAAGAGTAAGTAAGTGGGTGTGAAGGGTACTTTGAGGTTTCGGAAGGGGTCCGATTACCTCGGGGGGAAAAATATACTTTGGATGGAGTCCATTGTATCTGGAAGGTGGTTTCGGAGGTCAGGGGTTCTTGTTGAGTTTCAGATAAACTGAGCAATCCCCGGGAGTACTTATGGTTATTTTTCAACTAGGAGGAGGGATATTACATAGGGGAATTTTAATTAATATTAATAAGGGATTGGAAGAATAGGGAGCTAAATAATAATGTTAGTGGTTAATATGGAGATGGTAAGAAAGTGCTAAGTTCGTGAGAGCTTAGGCTATTACAAGGGGTAGGACCATACTTTGGGAGAAAATATGGAACAACTTTGAGTAAAGCAGATCCTTACTCAAGCCAGAGTTATGGAGATGATGAACTTAAGAGGTGTCAAGTAGATCTTGACCTCTTTTGGGGAAGTTAGTTAATGATTGGGGAAAACAGAGAAAGGGAGTCAGTTATACCTCTTTTGAGCCATTTTGCTTACAAATCCTTGCTGATTATGTTCTGCATGATATGATACCTGAAAACCTGCAACTGGTTAGCAATTCAACAGCCTCAGAACTACCTACCCAGCCTACTTGCCTAGCATTTTTTCTTCTTTTGTTTGGGGGTGCACTTAGACTTACAAACCCGTCATTCATTTTTCTTTTGATGCTTTCCTATCTACATACTACCCTTATTTCTTCCAGAGCTCAGATTAAGCTGTTGAGCTCCTCTGCTTCTCTACCTATCTAAGAATCTGCCAAGATTAAACTGTTTGGACAGATTTACAATCTCTATATTCTAAAACAGGAAATTTAAACCTAGAGAGACCAAGATTAAACTGTTTGGACCTCCCTTTAACTAAAGTAGCGATACCGGGACAACTTTACAAAATTTGAAGGCAAATAGATAAACTTGAAGTAGCCTCCTTCATTTGGAGACTGTTTGAGCAAATATGGAGCATTGTAGCAAGCAAAGTATGACATATTTCGCCTGTGAAATGCCAATCATGAAAAATGAATACCTGCTGCAGCAGGAAGCTAACAGGTTGATGACTAATGTGAATGATAGTTTCCTTTCCCATCAAATAATGTTTCCATTTTTTCAAACATTTCACCAAAGCATACAATTCTTTGTCATATGTTGGATAGTTAATTACTGCACCGTTAATGATTTCTTAATGATAGCAAATAGGCTTTCCATGTTCATCGAGACGACTCCCATAGCATGGTCACTTGCATCACTTTGTATCTCAAATGACTCCTTTAGATTTGGAAGTGCAAGAATTGGCGTTTTACTGATTCTTTCTTTCAATTCATCGAAGGATTTCTTCTTCTTTCCTCTCCACTAAAAAACTTCTTTCACACTTATCAAAGTAGGTAATGTAGTTGTAATTGATAAGAAGTTAGAAATGAAATTTCTGCAATATTGGGTTGCTCCCAAAAATCTTCTAACCTATGTTACATTGTTGGGTTTAGGCCATTTCAAAATGAATTCAACCTTTTGGGGATCAATCTTCAATTCATCCCCTCCAACAATATGACCCAAATATACTAACAATGTTTTTCCAAATTGACATTTAGACATCTTCAAAAACAACTTTTATTTATTTAAGACATCTATAACTTGCCTAACATGATTGACATGCTCTTCACAAGTCATGTTGAAAATCAGTATGTCATCTAAGTAGACTATCACAAAATCATCAATAAAAGGTCTTAAAACATCATTCATAACTCTCATGAATGTTGCAGGAGCATTTAAAAGCCCAAATGGAATAACCAACCCTTCAAACAAACCTTTCTTTGTTTTCAAGGTTGTATTCCAAATATATCCTTCAACAATCATAATCTGATGATAGCCACTTCTCAAGTCCAACTTAGTGAAATAAACAACATTTTTCAATTCATAAAGAAAAACATCAAATCGAGGAAGAGGATAACAATTCTTTAACATGATTTTTCTAAGGCTTTAAATTCCACACACATGCGCCATGTACCATCCTTCTTTGGTACCAAAACATTAGAATACGCTCAAGGAGATGTGCTTGGTATAATTACCCCTTTATCAAGAAAATATTGGATTTGTTTCTTAATTTCTACATTCTCCATAACTGACATCCTGTACATGCTAATGTTTTGAAGAGGAGCATCTTGCTGCAATTGGATCTCATGTTTGATTCCACTTTTAGTAGGCAATCCTTTAGGTTCATGAAACATCTGATCATATTTGTTAACAACCTCAAGCAAATCATATTTTTTTTTTCATCACATCCTTGGAAGGATTCATTTTCAGTATCATCTTTAGGTTTAATCATCAATAGTACAAAATTCTTACTTACATTAACAAGCCTCTTGATTTTTCCAACATTAAAAAGAGACAAATTCAGTTCCTTGCGATGTGCTCTAAAAATACATGCAATCCCATCTTAAGCAAAAGACATTTTTCTCATTGTGATGAAATATGGCTTTCCTATCATATAGATATGGGATTCCAAAAACAATCTTGCATATGTCAAGTGGTACTACATCAAGTTCTACCTCATCAGTAAAATTTGCAGTGATGGTGAATTTATTTATCCATTTTGTCGTCATTTGCAATTGTGCATTGTTACACACCCAACCCAAAGGATAATTTTTAGGTTGAGGAATGGTTTCCAAATTTAGTTTCTTGACAATGGCCTCTGAAATAAGATTGGCTTGGGATCCACTATTAAACAAAGTATCTACTTTGGTATTTTTTGTTGTGATCCTCATATGGAAAAGCTCACTTCGTTCTTTTTTCATTTTGAGTTTCAATGGGATTGCGAGAAGAAATAATACTTGAAATAGAATACTTAGATTTCAATCCCATGGCTGTGATCTTTGTTTCATCTCTAGAATCAGATCATAAGTCATGTTGTGTAGTTGCAACAATATTTTGTTTCCCTTTGTTGTTAAACTTTTTGGGTCTCATCTCAAGATGAAGTTTCCAATAATGGTCTTCATCATGGCCTTATTTTGAACAATGTTTACATGTGAGTTTATCTCACTCTTTCTTGATTGAAGAATTATTTTTACCCTTGCCTTCGAACTTCCCCTTTCCTTTTTCTCCACCCTTGAATGACTTCTTGTTAGTCTCTTGAGGAACATTTTTATCTCTTGCTTCTAAACGATTTTCCTGTACACAAACTTCATCTAGATTTGTAGGGTTAAACATAAGAATTGTATGCCTCAAGTAAGTATGTAAACCACCTATGTATTTAAGGAGAGTGTCTTGAGAGGATAAATATACACCCCACATCAGATCTCTTCTTCTAAAATCTTAGGTATAAATTTAAACGCTCATACCTTTTTCTTGTCTAAATTTTTTCTAGTCCATTATTGCTTTCTGCACATATGCTAATGGATAAAATTGCCTTCTTAATGCAACTACAAAATCATTCAAAGAGTAAATAATATTACCACTTTTCTTGATATCCTCTTGAGTGTTGGCCTCCTACCAAATGAGCGTTGTACTTTCCAACCTTAGAGAATCAAATTGAATTTTAGTGGAATCATCATCAATTTTTTATCCTGCAATATACTTCAAGCCGATGAACCCCCAATTATCTAATTTCTCAACATTTACTTCCCCATTATACATAGGAAATTTAATTTTTACATCAAGCTTTAACAAAGGAGTTTTACTATGGCCCTTTGGAGTTCTTGGAGGAGTATGTGAAGGGGTTGAAGTAGAAGAAGATGAGGGTGAAGATGGAGGTGAAGAAAAAGGTGGAGGTGGAGGTTGTGGTTTGTCACCATTTCATCCATTGCCTTTTGCAGGATTTGGACTATCTCCTTGCAACATTGTTTATGTCTCTTCAAATAGAACTTTCACCATTTCATACGTTTCAAAGAAATTTTTTCTAAAATATCTCTCATCCTCAGACATCCTGTCATGACCTTCTTCATGTGCCATGACTAGTGAAGCTTGAGGTATTTTGTGGCTTACTTGAGCCCACTTGAGGATTTTTCTCTACAAAAATTCGTTATCTTGTTTTTAGCTCCAACCTTGTAAACATTAGAAAAAACTTGCAAACAAAATCAAACCTTCAAAATAACCTTGAGCTCTAATACCAAACTTGATATGTATTACAAACTTGAAGGTTTATGGAAAATTTGCAAGTAAATTTTTATGTCTTTTATGAAATAGATAAATTTGCAAAAGTACGTAAATTTATGGTTTTTAAACTCAGATTACATAATAAATAGAGACAAATATACCACACACATCAACAAAAGAAAATAAAATGATAAAGGAGTTCACCCCTCTTCAACTACATCTCCTGGTCCAGCTTCCAATGTTGGGCCTCTTTTATTAAGTACTCAAATTTCTGATTTCATCGATTTAGAATCCTCATCATGTAAAAATAATGTCTCCAATGGCTTTAGAAGACCCAAAAACCCAAAGTTGGGTTCTTGTTCAGGGAAAATTTTAAGAACCACCCTAAATTTATATGTATAATAAATGGGCTAATCCTCATGATACATAGGAAAAATGGGAGGCGATTTTATCAATAATATATTATGTATATATAGTTTTTTTGGCTAATCTCTCACCAAATTATATTATCTTGTACAGTGATGGAGAATCTTTCACTGAATTATAAAATCTTGTAAGATCTTTACAAATCGTTTACTGAATATAAAAAATTGTGAAGTCTTGGCAAATGTTTTGTTAAAGTATGAAACCATATATGATAATAAGAAAACATATTCGTTAAACTGTAATATACTAACAGACATGTTTGGAAAAAGAAACATAATTTTCTCTTCCTACAAACAATGTTCCAAGTTTCAGTGGTCATGTTTGTTAAGGTTCTTACAATACACTCTTTCATATCCTTCTATTAGTTTTGATAATATTCCACAACAAAGTTCTTGTAGGTGTTGATCTTGACAATGAGTTCTATCAAGGTAGGAGAGAGATTAATCTTTTCTCTACAACTTTTGTCAAGCTACCACTTTTTTCAAGTTATCAAATTTCTTTCTTATTCCATAGATTCCAACTGCGAGATAAAAAAAAAACATCAACTTTGTTTACCCCAACATGCCAACAAGTAGCAAGCCCCAACTATATTATATAAGAAAGTATTAGGTATCCCAAAGGCTTGAAGGGGATCTAGTTGAAAGAAGTGACCATTGTGAGAATATTTCCAATCAATATATGAATATATAAATGTAGATTTATTATTATTTTAATTCGAAATCTTCAATTAAATAATAAAATTTAATTACATCCCTCCCAATCTAAATTTCTTATTAGCATAATTCACTACCCTCATAGGTCTCACATTTTTTAATTGCGTTGTAACATGTAGATAATTTCCCTTTTGGTGAACAATCTCCACCTTTTACGAAAATATGGTGCAGTCGCTCCAACCCCTATAGATCATTAGGAGAAACTAAGAATAGCACAAAAGATGAAAGGTACAAACCAACTTATTTTTCAAACAACTAATCCAACATCAGTACCTAAACTTTTTCATGAAGATACCATATTGAGAATGTTTGAAAAATGGTGAGAAATATTCTGCGAGGGTGATGTGGAAAGAGTGATAAGGTTTCATTGTTTTGAATTCTTTTTGTTAAATAAGAAAAAGTTAAAAGCCAATATTAATGGAGATATTGATATTTTTTACTAAATTATGTGAAGTGACTAAATGTAGCTTTAACAATTCACCTTAAGATGTTTTTACAATATAATTTCCTAAGTCTATTTAATATCTTTATTATCATAAAAACCAACCTATATCCATCTTAACTCAACATCTACCACTCTTAGGGGGATGAAATCTATTTATCCCTCTAAGCACTTGGTAGACCCAGAATTAAGATGGATCTAA
>APFE031624786.1:153360-187868 GCA_000404065.3 Pinus taeda | reverse complement strand
TTCTTGGAAGATTGAATCAACTCCAAAAACATGGAAAAAAGGTTGGCTTTAGGCGTTGGTCTGCAATTGTCTTAGAACTAAAGCATCAAGTGTCGTGGGGGTTCAATGGTCGTCTTAGGCATTATGAATAAGGTCATAATCCCAAGAGAAATTAATATCAATAGGTTAAACCTTTGGAATAAAGAAGTGATTAAATATTTTGAAATGATTTATTTTACAAGTTTAAGGGGAGGTATAATTTCAACCGATGTTTTTATTGGTTTAGTATTTGAAACAAATTCTCAAATGGCAGGTTTTAGACTTTGGCTTCGTCATCTGGATGAGAAGTTATGGAAAAAATGAGGCATGCGTTGAATTTGTTAGTAAAAACAGTTGCAAAGATTGTGAGATAGTTATTTTAGTAGGATTCTACCTATTCATAGTTTTTCTCTTTTAACCAAATAACTCCACGTAAACTCCACTTCATAACAATTCTATGGCTTCCTTGTCACAAGAAGAGTCCAAAAGTGGTTATTGTAACTCTAGTCATACAGCTGCCAATTAGCTTCTATGAACAACAGATTGGATAGTATTGTTTTATTCATTTGAATTCAAGTAAAAAATCGTCCAAATTCCAAAAACATTAAAGACATATCAATTTTTTATAAACACTACATTTTCAACTCCCTCTATTGTCTATTGTGAACTTTTGCATTTAGCTAGTGAACCTATTAATTTGCTAGCCAACTTGTTATTTAGATAGACAACCTGTTATGTCAAATTAAACTAACTCACCAAACAATTTTCTAAACTGATCCTTAAATGTCAACAAGAAATCACTGGAAGAATCAACTTTAACCAGACATTCCTTCCTCTTCTTCTTACTTTGAGCCTTCTTTCTTCCAGCACCAATAGAGTTGGTGGTTATATCCTGATGATTGATAATAGGAAGGGTGATTTCACTTTTCAATAGTACCGTGGACTATATTTGTAGGCTTTTGTTTTGCAACTTCTTGACGAATTACAGAGGGATCAACAACCAGTAGGAGCTAATACTAGAGATAATAATAGTTATCTTTCAATTTAATGAAAAAACCTCTAATCCATAAGGTGCAACCAAAGCAGGAACTACTAGCATAGTCACCACTGTCACCAAAGAAACATATCCTCTCATTTTTCGTTGATTCTTCCCCAACTGAAGGACTACATGCCATTGTCTTTCATGTCACTGGAGGCTGCTTCAAAGCCTTCTTATTCATCTCATAATCCTAAGAATTGTTACTACCGTCAAGAATTCATTATGGGCTTGCTTCAAATGATACAAAGACACTTAAAAATGCTTATGTTCAGGATGCCAAGCTACTACTCTTTAAGACTTCATGTTAGGGTACATTGTAATTACCATTATCGTCCCTTCTTATTTAATTACGTTGTCTTAGAAATATACTTGGTATTTTTCTAGTGCATATTTCTTGCAACTTCAGCCCTATTATTTAGGGCCTACAATAATCACTACAAAACCTTGAAATTAGATTCATAATTCCTTTCAAATATTCGGTCTAATATCCTTTACAATGTTTCTTCCTTCACTAGCTAGAAAGATTTCTATGAGCTTGAGTCTAGATGTTATAGACTATGTCTTAGGTTTGAAACCATTATAGGGTTATGTGGCCTACAATAGAAGCTTGTTCACACCTCTCAAATCTCGATTTCTCTACAGTCTTATGCAACACTACCCTTTAAGCCACATACATCACTTCCAACATACACTATAGGAGCTCGACCTTCTCACTATTGTTGTAAAAATTTCAGCCTTGTTTCTATTTTCTTGTAGCAACCCTTGATGTGCCCTAATAGACCTTCCTTTCTTTGTGTTTTATAAATTGAGATAGGTCAGCCAATGAGTTTGTAAAGTGTAAGCCTTTTGTCTTCCATAATAGCTTTAGAACTCGTACATAATTTTGACATGATCTTTTCCTAACAATGACCTAGGAATAGTTCTTTCTAGATTGAATTTTCTTGAACAAGATTATAATCAGCCCCTTCTTTTAGGATTTTGGAACATTGCAAAAATTCTTATCCTCTTTCCCTAAGCTTGGATACCATGTTGGAAAAATTTGATTATGGAAGAATTTAATTTACTTTCCCAAACAATGAGAGTTATTTATGATTCACATTCTTCTTCTTGATTATTATGCTTATCTTCTTATCATCAAATAAATGCGAAAACAAAAATATCATAGAAATACACAATGACCACAATATATATGCTCCAAGCCAGGGAAAAATCCCTCTAAGGGGAAAACTGAAAAAGAACTCTTTTTATATAGTCAACTTCAAAGGAGACTTCCAAGACCAAACCATAGACCCAAGCTGCCACCAAGAACCACGTTAGCCACCCCATACTTTCCTTTCCATAGCAAGATAAGGTCTTCCAAGAGCAGTGAAGCAATTTTCCTTTAAATAAATTCTCTTCTAGTCATTTGATTCTCCAAACGAATTTTGCAACTTATCCTACAATTTTCAAACCTCAAGTGTATCCAAAATTCCTAGGTTTCTCTCACATGTGGGCAGAAACATGTGAATTTGGACCTTCCAATTCTTTAAGAGCCTCTTCCTTCTTTTCACTAGCCTTCGCTACTTTCGTAGGACCCTCACATTCCTCTTCAACTTAAAGTTGAATTCATGATGACTGGTCATCAAATGTGTGTCTCAATAAGTCAATTGCCTACCATTTGATATATTTTCTTAGGGCTTAAACATCCATCACAAGGATGACTTTATGTAGGCTGGCCAACTTGGTTTTTGGGAGCCTTCTAGATATTTTTCAAATACAAAAATAATGATACAAATTCCCAAAAGGGTCTTTTATAATAATAATGACTCTTTGACTCGTGATAAAACTAGGAGACATAATGATAAATAATTTGAGCATGAAACCCATTCTTCAAAATTATTTTTTCTTTTATTCTTTACATCGTTTTATTTCTCCAAGCAATAACTACATCATTAAATGAGTCAAATTACAATTATGAAGACTGAAACTAGTTACATTCTTTCAACATGAGGATGAGGAGAACCATGCCCTCACACACAAGAGTGACAAGGTTAAGGGCAAGAAGGGCCAAGGAGGGATCAATTCCAATGAGAAGGGCAAGAAAAAGGATCAAGTAAGATCAAGTTCTTCCATTGCCATGAGTTTGAACACCATGCTAGTAAGTGTCCTAATAAGAAGGATTCAAGTAAGAATCATATTGTTGCATCAACGAAGGGCTTGTCAACATCCTTTTTGCACCTGTAAATATATCTCAAGATGTAAATTAGTTAATAACATATTGACAAATAGGTGAAGTTATTTCCCTTAACATCCAATCTACCTTAATGAAAGCCAAGATTTCCTATGACCTTCACATTCCTCTTCAACTTTAGGCTAAATTTATGATGAGTGGTCATCAAATGCCTGTCTCAATAAGTCGAGTGCCTTCCCTTTTATAGCCTTTTTTAGGGATCAAACATCCATAACAAGGCTAACTTTATGTAGGCTAGCTAACTTGGTTATTGGGAGCCTTCTAGATATTTTTCGAATACAAAAACAATTATACAAATTCCCTAAAGGGTATTTTATAATAAAAATGACTCTTTGACTCATGATAAACCTAGGAGACCTAATGATAAATAATTTGAGCATGAAACCCATTCTTCTTCTTCAAAAAAAAAATTATTCTTTACATTTGTTTCTCTCTCCCAAATAATAATTACATCGTTAAATGAGTCAAAGGTGAATTATGAAGACCAAAGCTAGTTACATTCTTCAACAAGAGGACAAGGAGAACTATGCCTTGGCAGGAAAGAGTAGCAAGGTTAATGGCAAGAAGGGCCAAGGAGAGATCGAGTCCAATGAGAAGGGAAATAAAAATGATATAAGTAAGATCAAGTGCTTCCATTGCCATGAGTTTGAACACCATGCTAGTAAGTTTCCTAATAAGAAGGAGCCTAGTAAGAATTACATTGTTGCATCAACAAAGGGCTTGTTAACATGCTTTTTGCACCTATACATATATCTCAAGATGTAAATTAGTTAATAACATTCTGACAACTAAGTGAAGTTATTCCCCTTAACCTTCAATCTACCTTAATGGATAACCAAGCATATTTAACTCAAACATTGTCCAACAAGCAAAAAGCCATAGGGAGGCATGTCATAGGAAACACTAACCCTAAGGTGGTATTAATAAAACCTAACTTTCGCTAGCAGTTTGTAATGTGTAATCTCTTACAGCTCTAGAAGTATTCTAGAATACCAAGATGTTACACATGTGATATGATAGAAAACACAACTACTGCACACAAGGTTCATTTCTTGCAAACAATTCTTTTCTTATATGCAATCAAACTAATATACTGTACAGACCATAATCATAACTGAATTCTAACCATCATTTATATTTATCTATACATGCAACCAAAAATCTATAATCCACTAGAAAATAGTTAATATTCAATGAAAATTTGGTGAATGCCAGAGGAGGTCATACATGCAACAATCCAATTTAACTCCTTGACTTGTACATCCAAGATGAATTAACAACATTGAAAATGTTTTGGACACATTGTCCTATGAAAGGTCCATCTTCCATTGTCTATGGTACAAGATCTTGTCGATACACTTTATCTTCAACATTACATTTGGATCTATGAGTTTAGGGTTAATAGACTTCTACTTAAAATGGTCAATGGATTGTTAGATAGATTGGTCAATTGATTGGAAAAAGGATCAACTATTGCTAGTGAGCTTCTCATGGAAGCTAAGCAGGAATAAGTGTTCTCTATTGATGGTATACAAAATAGTATAATCAAGTTATCAACAAAAATGACATATATAATTCATTATACTTAAAATTTATTGATTACTCAAACTCCAAAAGAAGCAACAAGCACACTCATATACACTTAATGTCCTAGAAAAAGATTCAAGTGTTAGTGCAGTTGTAAGCATTCCAAACTGTTTGGAAAACAAATTAATGTTGTAAGATCTATAAATGACAGTCACATCACATTTTTAACATAACCAAAAATTTGTATCACATCCTTAGAAAATAAAGAAATAATAAAAAAGGCACCTCAAGGTAAATTGGTTCATTGATAGTGGTGCCTCAAGGCACTTCACTAGGTATAAGGAAGCTCTTTCAAATCTAATTGAAAGGGATACAAATTTAGAAATTATCCTTCGAGACAATGCCACCGATCTTGTGAATGGAGTTGGGAATGTTACTCTTCAATTGAATCAGGGTAACACCATTCATCTACAAAAGGTATTATATTTACCTGATATAAAGAAGAACCTAGTATCTATCTTGGGGATGGAAGATAAAGAATTCAAGGTAGCATTCATCATTGGAAAGGTACATGTGTGGAATAAAAAAATAAAAGATGAATTTACACTTAGCTTCAAGGTTGATAACCTATATCAAGTTCGAGTAAACCCATTGAGAGTTATGTCTTCTGACACATCACTTCAACCTGAATTATGGCACTAGAGGTTTGCTCATTTACATTATAAGGCTTTACCCAATTTCAGGAAGATGGTGATAGGTATGCCTGAATTTAAAGTAGAACATGAAGGTGTCTATCAGGGGTGTGTGGAAGGAAAGCATACAAGGGGACCATTCCCCTCAAGTGATAGCAAGACTACTGACATATTCCAATTGATTCATTCTGATCTATCTGGTGCAATGCCCATGAACTCATTGGGAGGATATCTATATTATGCCATCTTTATGGATGGTTTCTCTTGCAACACTTGGATATATTTATTGAAGAATAAGGACGAAGTATTCTCATGGTCCTATTCCTACAAAGCTTTGGTCGAAAATCAAACTGGGAAGAAGATCAAAATATTGAGAACCAATAATGGAACTGAATATGAATCAAATCAGTTCAAATATTATTGTAGAGAAGATGACATTAAGAGGGATACTACTACCACATATACTCCTGAGAAAAATGGTGTGGCTTAAAGGAAGAATCATTCTATCGTAGAAGCTGCTCGTGTCATGGTTCATGAACAAATCCTTCCGAAGTTCTTACAGGTTGAAGCTACAAACACCATTGTGTATGTTCAAACTAGATGCCCTCATCAAGCATTGGACTCCAAAACTCTCGAAGAAGTTTTCATCGGTAATAAACCTAATGTTTCTCACTTTAGAATTTTTGGTAGTCCCTTATATTTTCATGTGCGGATAGAAAAGAGAAGCAAATTGGATGCTTCTGGGAAGAAAGGAACATTTGTGGGCTAAAATGAAACTTCGAAGGCATATAGAATCTATGTGTCTAGTCAGAGAGAAGTGGAGATAAGTAATGATGTCACTTTTGATGAGGATGTTTCCCTTGGCAAGATTAGTAACTTTCCTCTTCCAAGGACAAAGAAGAAGATTCTAGAAAGTAGGGAGAATCGCAGGATGAGAAGATGTCGGATGTTGAAGGACCAATGGATCCCATTATCCACCCCCTCATGAGCCTTCCTCCTCGAAAAGGTGACCCTCATGGATTAGGGAGACCCTCAAAGATGTCAAGAGACATGTTGCACATAGGGGGACATTTCATAAAAGAAAGAAGCCGAATAGGTACCAAGGGTACTTAAATACTATGAGCAGCATTGTCTAATATAAGTCTTGCACATTCGAAGAAGCTACCAAACACCAGGTTTGGAAGGATGAAATAAACAAAGAGTATGACTCGATTATGAAGAATTATGTCTGGGATGTGGTTTCTAGAGCCAAGGATAAATTTGTTGTCACCTCAAAATGGCTCTTCAAGATCAAGCATGGAGCTGATGGAAGTGATGAAAAGTTCAAGGCCATATGTGTTGCTCAAGTCTTCTCTCACAAGGAAGGTGTAGATTATGATGAGATATTTACACCAGTTTTCAACTACACCACCATCTCTTTGGTTATAGCCCTTGTTGCCTCATAAGGATAGAATCTTCATTAGATGGATGTCAAGCCTACCTTCTTGCATGGTTCACTTAGGGATGAAGTCTATGTAGAACAACATGAGGGGTTCGAAATTCAAGATCGTCAAATACATATATGCAGGTTGAAGAAAGCCCTCTATGGGTTGAAGTTGGGATTTACAAGAAGTGAAGTTGATCTGAGCCTTTACTTTAAGGTTGAGAATGTTAGACCTCTCGTCTTGGTACTCTATGTGGACAATCTCTTTCTAACAAGTGCAGACCCTCTTATTAATCAATGTAAGAGGAAGTTGGCTTCCAAATTCGAGACAAAGGACCTGGTATTGATGCATCACTACCTAGGGTTGGAAGTCTAGCAAAAGACGGGGGATATTTCCTTTCACAAGGAAATATATTGTGAAGATACTTGAAAGATTTGAGATGGTGAACTACAAGTCTGTGACCGCTCGGATGGAACTTAACTTCAAGAAGTTATGTGGAAGTGTTGATGGGCCTGATTTAAAAAATCATTTTGAGTATTGTCAACTTGTGGGGGCCTTGGTGTTCTTGGTGGAATCCCATCTCGACATATGTTTTGCAGTGAATAAATTGAGCCAATTTATGGTTGCGCCTCATCACATACATTAGATCGCTGCCAAGAATATCTTGAGATATCTTCAGGGCAAAATCACTTATGGACTGAGATACACTACCAAGAATGTGAGGCTCCATGGTTGCTTAGATGCAGACTGGGCTAGCAGTGTGGTGGATCGTAAAATCACATCTAGACGTTTCTTCTCTCTAGATTCTGCTTCAAAATCATGGATGAGCAGGAAGCAGAGGTTGGTTGACTTAAGCGCCACTGAGGTTGAATTGTTTCTATGTTGGCCTCCTGTGAAGCTATTTGGTTGAGGAATCTCTTTAGTGAGCTATTTGGACATGTGTTGGATACCACCTTGATCTTCTGCAACAACTAGAGAATCTTTTTGAGAATCTTGTATTTCATGATCGCTCCAAGCTTATTGATATGAGGTACCACTTTATCTGGTATATGGTACAATAGGGAGCAATAAGGCTCCAACAAATTGGGGCTGATGATCAGGTCATCAATATTGTTATGAAGCCCCTGGAGAATGTCAAATTATTAACCTTCCATGAATGACTTGGAGTCATGGAGAGACCCTCTTATGAGGGTCCCCTATGAGTTGGATGTTGAGCTTTGGGAGCTCCAGGGGGCTTGGGGTACTTCTTGGAGAGATGAAAGACCATAGGGTCAGTGGTTCACCTTCCCATAATGGTGCGTGATGTATAGGCTGAGTGGTTCACCTTCCCCTATGATACCCCATGGTGACATATCGATACGATGATTGGTTCACCTTCTCCTATGGCATATGTGTAGGATCAGTGATTCACATTCTCCTATGGCATACGAGTAGGATGAGCGGTTCACCTTCTCCTGTCGGCACATCCTACCCATGCAGTATGGGACTCATGGGAAGTACCTCTCATCTAGCCAATGAGTAAGGAAATGAGGATAGGGACCATAGTACTACTGATGGATGCATTGTGTACTACAATACTCCCTATGCTAGGATGTTGATATTGATAGTGGATTAATGGAAACTGACTTTGGGTCAGTTAAGAGTGGTATGACACACTCTCTATTATTGGAGACTGACTTTGGGTCAGTGGAGAATGGTATGATCCATTTTGAATCATTTCTACTTTCTTCATAGTTCAGTAGAGTAGATAAAAGATAGTGATGGTACAGATTGTCAGATATTTTTGCAGGTGAAGTTATCCCTAGTTGAGAGGGAGTGTTAATTTTGGAAACTAGGGCCAATCTTCACATTAGACAACTCATATTAGGAAGCTCATATTTTTCTTGGATTCCACTCTCTGGGAGGTGTAGGATTGATCTAAATATCATGCCATTCTGACATGTACAAATGCAATTATGAATTTATTTTGATTATGGACAAATTTTCAAGGTCGGCTAGCAAGCTCATGTAGGCTCAGAAGCCCAACAATCACATCTATTTATCCTCAACATTTGCATATAAATACATGATGCCTCCTCCTCATTTTGGAAACTTCACTCACTCACATATTCTCTCTCCTTCATTGATTGGGTATGAAAATCAGAAGTTGCTTTCCACATGTGCAAAGGAGAGGAAGGGTTTTATACTCCATCCATTAACCATATTTGATAGAAATTGAGGTTGTTTTTTATTGCTTTGACCAAGAGTTGACCTATTTGAGGTGTGATTTTGGGTTGAGGAATTCTGTTTGAGTAGGCCACAGTTCCGGGCACAAAATCAGAGGCAATCTAACCTCACGTTTGACCAATGTTGACTATGCTAGGGCTGGTTACAGTGTTGACCTTTGCTAACTAGGTTTGGCTCAAATTTTTCGAACTATTTTGGGTTGATTAGACATGCTGGTGAAGGCCAAAGTTGATTAGGTTTGACTGAGCTAAATTGAGGAAGAAAGTTTCCCTGTTGACTAGCGTTAACTTTCAACTTAGGGCTTTTTGTTTCTATTGTTTGGCTAATCAGATTTCTCACTGTAATTGGACAAGTGAATATTATTCATTGTACTCTCTCTCTTTGCTGAACTGTTGAAGAATCATAAGAAGAATTGATCAAGGGTTTCCCCACATTGTGGTTTGTCACTAGTTGGTGCCATATCTTGTGTCCTCTTGTGTTGGCTAGTCTCTATTGTTATTATTTATGTTCTATTTACGTTGATGTGATTTCTAGATTGGATGTTGATGTGATACTATTTGTTTCATTCTTATGAATTTTATATACAACATCAACGTAACCAGACTTGAACTTCACAATATTTAATGGTTGTTATAATCACTATTGAATAGCTGATATATTCAAAAATTTTATAGAATGTATGTGTCCCATCCTCAAAGGTCTTATTTCAACATATAATGCTAGACTAGTTTTCTTTCCTTTTAATTGAAACGAAGTCCAGATTTCATGTTTTGGGGATAGATTTGAAACTTATCCATTCCCATGATGGAATTAAAAGGGATCTTATGTTTAGGTGTTAATTTTTAGTATGTTCTATGATTAAGAGAAATTTACTTCAGTTTTATCATTAACTCAATATCAATATCCAGATTAGCAATCACATCAACATGATAGTAAAATGTAGATAGAACATAAACATAAACAATAGAACACAAGCTAAGACAAGAGGAGACAAGATGTGACACCAACAATGGATAAACCCAATGTGGGGAAACCCTTGATCAGTTCTTCTGATATTATTCAATAGTTCAACATAGTGATAGAGATAGTACAAATATACAAAAATGATATTTTATGAAAGCGACAGTAAAGTCTTGACCAGAGAAGTCAACGCTGGTCAAATAGGACATAATATTCCTTTGAAGATCATTCATATGGCACCAAAAATATGTTCATTAAATTGAGCCAAACATGGGAAAACCTTGACCAAATAAATCTCCCAAAAATTTGATGTCTTCTTACCGCACTAGATACCATTACTTCATGAGATATGACATCAGCATTCAGTCCTCATCCCCACATAGTCAATAAAACAGACCTTCTAAGGTTGTGGTGTACCAATGAGAGACTCCACCACTTCCACGCTATCCAAGCCTAGTTTGGAAACCCTTAAAACAAACTTTGTAGCTAGCTATGACCTACGACCTAGCCCAACAACAAGTTAGGCCTAAAATCCTTCATCAACTAATGTCTAAACACCATCAACACAACAATATTTTATCCTAAAAGAACTTGAATTTACTATCAGCACTTTCAAGCATCTAACTTTATACATACGCTGATCTATAGGGCAGATCTATTTAATTCATTCCTTCAATTTATGACTATGGTTGACCAACCTTGCACATAGTCCTTAAGGCATGTCTTAGATGGCTTTTATCACTATGCTGTCACCTACAACAAAACCGAATTTATACACTGCACTTTTTAGGCATGTTGAGGCTCTTTCTTTGCTACTAATCAGAACTCTTTTCATTGTGGATTTGGCCTCCTCCTTATTGTGGATTAGGCCTTTCTTTGCTGCAAATTAGGCCTCCTCCTTACTATGGATTAGGCCTCTCTTTGCTGCAGATAAGGGCTCTTCTTGACTACATTTTAGGGTGTTCCTTTTCACAACGTCTAGGGCCTTTTGGCATGGGATTAGGGAGGTGTATTGGAGCTCCTCCTGATAATGGATAGGATTCCACTTGACTGTGGATGGAGGGCTCCTTTTTCCATGTATAAGAGGCTTCTTAGGTTTCAGCTAGGGCATGGCCTCTTCTCCCTTAGGATTGCGGATAGATCTGCGTCTAGGGCTCTCATCTTTAACTCCGGCTAGGGCTCTCCCTTAGATGACTGTAGCTAGGGCACCTTTATGACCTTTCTTTCCACCACGTCCTCCTTGTGAGAAGACAAACCCAAATAAGTGGAGAGAAATATCATGAGTGATGTGTTCTTGAAATGACTTGAGGTCTCCTCTATTTGAATGCAACGTTGAGTTTGAGCTAGGGGTAATTTTCTTGTTGGCTAACTTTGACAAATTATCAATAATACAAATAAATTGATATCTCCATAAATACATGTCAGAATCGGATGATCTTTAGATCAATCCTACACCTCTCGAAGAGAGAAATCCAAGAAAAATATCAGTTGTCATAGATAAGGTCACCCACATGGAGTTTGGCCCTAATTTCAAATTTTAACATTAGGAAAGAAAGGAAAATTAGCTGTAATTGAACTAGGTTTCAACCAGTCAGTCCAAACCAACCAGGATGGTGTCAACAACTAGTTCTCAAACTTAACTCCTCAGTTCAAAAATTGCTAAGAAAAATGTGTAGATTGTAAGGACATTGCAAACTTAAGCTTGACACTAAAAAACTATAGAATAGACTCAAAAATTCATTTCTAAACATACCAATGAAATGGTATCCCATCATGAGGTCATCAACATGAAATAATCATGAAGGAAAAGGAATTAACAGGTCCATGAGTCTTTGTCACCTTCCAAATACCTTATCAAAACTTGTTAGTCAAAGTAACTGGTGTAGTAGAATGATACAATGTTTGACTCTTCATTGGCTATGTATATTATAGGATTACTAGTGCATGCTACAAAAGCACTTATAATGGATTCCAACTTATATAATTGTTTCGACAAAGTTTCATAACAAGAGTACATGCCATTGTATCATTGCATCTTGCCTAGTAATGGAACAAGGTCTCACATTTTAGTTCATGTCACATTAGACCCTATATTGAGATATTTCAAAGGTAATGACAACACTTTAGTAACAACATTTGTGACGTCATACCCATCTACAAGTAAACTCTTGTCCTGCATAGGGTTAAGATGCACTGGCACATTTATCTCTGTGCCTAAATGATGGTTATGCAATACAACATATTAGGTTTCACTCCAAAAGTTTGTAGTAGTATTTGGTAATAAAAAAAATCATATTATATTTTTAGAATGTTAAAGTGGAACAATATGTGCTAGGACATAGACAATCATAGCAATACATCATAACACAGAAATTTTTAACCACAATAATTGTACGCAATTTTTAGTGGTAGTTCCAGTTACACACTATTGGTGGATAACTTTATAGTAGGAATGGCATGCTACCATGAGTTCTTTCTTTCTATGAAATCATAGTAGCTAATTCAGTATAATTCTCTTTTCTTTTTAATATGTACATACAATTCCAATCACTAAAGAAAATACATGTTATTAAATTACATGTAGGGGAGCTCCAAGTCAATGAATCTATTGCTAGGTAAATACCCCAACATGTCCATACCATGATTGCTTGTTATCCATCATGTAAATGTACAACTAGTAACTAGTGCATAAATGTATAATTTTAGAATCCTTTAGACCATACAGGACTTACATGAAATACCACCATACTTAGCTGTGTTTTTAGGTTTCTAACTTTGATTAATCCAAATTGGCATTGCATAAGGTCCCTAATTCTCTTCCTAATCATTGACAATTTGTGAGTAGAGTAGTTGTCACCCCTAGCTTAGGACCTGCTCAGGCATTCTAGAGGCCATTTTCAGCCCCACCCTGCCTATATATGTATTTTTATACCAAGATTCTAAAGGAAATCTTCCTTCACCTATCAGACATTGAAGGGGTTCCAGAGATAAGAAAATCTCCACCCTCTTCTGGTTCAATGGTTACAAAGATTTTCTCCACCTTTCAAGATTTCTAGAGAATTTCTCCACCTAGAAAATTTTAGCTTTAGTACCTCCGCCCTATGTTGGGAATCCAGAGAGCACCAAAACTGATTATTCAGCAAGAGAAACTAGAGTAGGCCTCCACTCCAGGCCTTCAACCATTAGATGCTGAGGGGTTCCAGAGTATGATACCCCACCCTTAGTTCAGTTAAGAACCCTAGAGATCCAACCTACAACTATGTCTAATGGGAGGCAGAAGGTTTTAAGTTATTTCCAATATTAAGGGATACAATAACTATCTCAGATAATCACAAATCTATTTTGCTAGAAGTGGCTAGCTAATAAATTGTCTGCAATTCCTCTACCCTAGGAAATATTTATGTTAACCTAGCAATATAAAGTTAAGGCTTATAATAATCCATTCATTAACAATACTGAAAAATAACTCCATGCATAGAAAGTTTAGGGGATTCCATTAGTTGTTCACATAATGTGTATAAATAGTGGATACAATGTCAAAGTTGGTGAGGGTAAGTTCATATGGATCAACTAACCTCTGTGCTGCGTCTTTCTAAGCCACGCAGATTTGTCTCACTACCTCCCCGACCCATGCCTACCTATCTACAGATGATCTAGTATTGCTGGCCCTTTTTCATTTCCACCACATCTTTTTTTGTTTCTGGTTATCCTGCCAAGTCCCCTCTTCCCGCCTCTTTTCCTATTCCAAATTGGTGTTTTCCCAAAGTGAATAATCTATGCTCAGCATATTAATACGGGTGTGAGAGCCATAGGCTCTAGCGCTGGCCCTTTTTCATTCCCACCACATCATTTTCTTGTTATCCTCCCAATTCCCCTCCTTCCTCCTTTTTTCCTATTCAAATTCAGGGCTTTTTGAAGCGAATGATCTATGATCAACGCATTGAAGATGGGAGTGAGGGCCGTAGGTTCCACATTTTTTCTGAAGTGAATGATCTATGGTCAGAGCATTGAACATGGGAGTGAGGGCTGTAGGTTCTAGCCTAGTTAGCTAGCACAAGCCAAAAAAAATAACCTATTTATTGGCCATGTATATCTATTTCTTAAAATTACAATAATCCCTCATAAATAAATAAATAAATATATATACATATTCATCATCACTAATTAACAACTACACATTAAAAAAGTTCATGCTCTCCTATATCGATTAACATGATGATTATCTTTCATGAGTTTCATCAAAGATTTAACATATTATTCGTCATCTTTGGATTGTGAGAGGATGAATTCTAGTATATTACCAAGTGTATTTTTTTCTCAATTGTAGCTTTAACTTTCACGATTAATTTGGTTGTAGTTTTTACTTCCACGATTAATTTGGCCTAAGTTCTCTCGGTAGTAATTAATGATCTATTCGGTGATATGTGGGCGTTTTAATTTTTAACAAATCTGAAGTACCTATGTTGCATTGGGATCCAGTGACATTGTTAAAAAACCTCAACAAACATCTTTGAAAGCCTGTACTACGACAAGTTGAACTTGAGATTTCCCAAAACTCGAAAGGAACAAATAAGGGTTGCTTTGTCAGTCCACTCATAACCTAATCCACTTTGGTGATGAATGAAAACCAACTATAAGATATCAAACACCTTCCCTCATGCACAATGTGCATAGAGGATCTACCCCTGTAAAGGTTTGAACATGTGTTGTTTACATGGTAGTGCCCATAGTTGTACCATTTATACCTTATTCCTGTCTCTTTAGTAGGACTAGATCACTTAGTCGTCATTTTAAGATTTATTTATTTATGCATTAATCATTTTAGTCATTATTGACTTAGGTGGGAAATGCCATAGTGTTCTTTTTCCAATAAGAAAAAACATCAGTTGTGTATTAATATTAATGCAAAGATGTAATTTAGATCATCTAACACATATTAAATATGCTTCACATGTATGAAATGGTATTATAATATGTACAACATCTAGTGTTTGGTAAATATCGAAGTCTCCATATGATTCAAAAAATTTCATGATATTCTAGTACCACTATGTTCCTAATGTACATTCAAACTAGATAAACAACTTGATATCCACGTTAAAAACTAGTATCCAAAGTTCAATAGATATGACCCTAATAATCAAAAGTGTAGATATGCATGAAAACTTAAGTCTTCAACTCAGGTTGAATCATTATCATAAGAGTGTCACAATAATGGTGGAGAGTTTCATAACCAAAAATGTAAATAACTAACCTGAAAATTAGAATGGTTAAAATAATGGAATAAGAAAGAATACTATAACAATTCCATTCATGACTTTAATAGAAATTGCTATCATTGTTGTGTATTATAGGTGCTAGGAGAGGCCATGGAAACAAATGAATTTATTTCCAATGAAGACACACAACATGATTTAGGGCATCACATACTTAAATATTACATTAATTTATGAAATATTAATAAAATGAAATTTAGTTTCCCATCCTTCTTTTCCTAAACCTAGTAACTTATATAGTTTATTATTCAAACATGTAAACAAAATAATGCATGTCATTGTTTACTTTAGGTGGAAAATTTGTTTGCAACAGATACAAAGTTGAACCCTTTTACTATAAAACAACCAAAATATGTAAACAAGGGTGGACCCCATAATATTAAAGCACATCACATGAGAAAGTTGGTGGAAGAAGATATGACAATTGAGTCTACAAATACAATAGAAATTGGTGGCAATGAACAAGAGGTTAGTCATGATGATAGCTGGAATGAATAATTTTATACAATTGTTATACTTTGTGGGTGTTATAAATAATTGTAGCTAGAAATTAATGGACAATATAAGTACATTATATAGTCTAATCTCAAATCTTGGTAAAAATAATGCATTTATCAATTATTTTAGGTTGGAAATGGAATCAAAACAAATGAGGAGTTTATTCATTTTGATAGAGCAACACAAATACTTTCATATGGAGGGCCTATGTCGTACAATTAAATCACACAAAAATAAATGGGTGGAAGAGAATATGAAAATGGAGTTTGTAAATGGAACAGAAAATGAACACAATGAACAAGAGGTTGGTCATGATGATATTACATACATGGATGAATACTTTGAGACAATTGTTGTTTTTGGGTGTTCCAAATGCAGAAAATTTAAGAATACGAAATTGATGTGGCTTGTTTTTAAAACTATGTGTTCAAAAATAATATTTTTAATTTATTATATATTTGTATAATATTGTTTTGTTGAGTAATTTATTCGTTATATCTTTGAAATGGATCAATGTTTTATATAATAATTTCTATCTAACATTAAATAATGGTTGCATTTAATTATAGGCAAATGATGTTGATGATACACCTACTAATGATGAAGATCCAACTAGACCATTAGGAATTTAACGAGATGGCCCAATTCATCCTTTAAACCATACTAGGTGAAGAAGAGAAGCAGTGAAGAGAGCACTACCACATGAAAAAATTGAGGAATTGATGAAATTAGAATACACTGGTGACATGTCATCCACTACTCAGAGTAGAGATGTTGATGGAAATGTAATGCATGAAGAAGGAGTGAAAAAAATGCTCACAAGTTTATTTGGGGATGGAAACAATGATGAGGGTGATGATCCTATGCATAATAATGATGATGCTGATATAGAGGGAAATTACCACCAACATAATTATGATGATATCAACATCAATGAATCAAAGAAGAAAGAATAAAAAATAGTGGCGCTCAAATCCGGTGAAAGTAGAACATCCAAGCTTTCATGCACATTAATATTATTGGAAATCAAGTCATTATTTGGTTGGTCAGATAAGAGCTTCACTACCTTAATAAAGTAATTTGAATTACTTTTCTAGTTTTGCACTGTTAATTTGTGTCCTCAATTAGAATATAAGTACTAACTTCATTTAATTTAATCTTACGTGGATTTTACATTATGGTATATAAAAAATGTTATAAATGACATTTCTAACTTGTGGGTTTGAAAAAAAACTTACAAGGCTCTAAGGGATAAAATATTCCGTAAAGATAATGTGTTCCCATAAAGTTGTAGAGAACTGCGTCATTTGTTAGTCAAGTAGGGGATTGAATATAAGAAAAATCATAAATGTAAAATTATCGCATCTTATATAGAGATGAATATGAAGAATGCCTTCTTGTAAAGAGAAAATATATTTTACAGATGTACAATGTTCTATAGTTCCAAATAAGGTTTTACGACACATGGCAATTATTCCTAGACTACAACGAGTGTTTCATTGTAAATATCTTGCACAATTGATGGATTGGAATGTAGAGAACATGAGTAAATATGGATTCATGCGAATTCCTATGGACTCCAAAGAAATCAAACATATAGAGGAAAAGTGGCCATGAAAATTCAAAGATGAACCCCACAATATTAGATTAGGACTTGCAATGGATGGAGTGTGCCCTTTATCTTTCCTAAGGTCAAATTATAGTGTTTGGAAAGTTGGACTAATAATATACAATATTCCCCCATGGATGAGTGTTAGAAAGTAACACCTTATGCTAACTCTCATCGTTCTAGGAAAACATAAAGTGAAAAAAATGGATGTTTACGTTGCACCTTTTATTGATGAGATGCAATTGTTATGGAAAGGAATAAGAATTTATGCCATATCACGTCCTCCATCAAATAGGTCCTTCATGTTTTATGGCATACTATGTTGGATAATTCATGATTTCCCAGGACTTTCTGTTTGTTCTGGTAAGAGATCAAATCATTTTCATATTCGCGGTACATCATAATTTTATTTTCATTTCAGGTTGTATATAACTATTACATTATTATTATTTTCTTATGTATCTCGTTATTGATTATAAGGCTACAAACAAAAGGGATTTTTGCATGTCCAAGATGTGCATAACAATTTGAGGGTCGATATTCTAAATATCTATACAAAGTTATTTAGGCAAATAATAGGTTTTTTCTACCACCTCACCATAAGTTCAGAAATTGCCTAAAGGATTAGTTGGATGGAAAAATTGAAAATAAATCTCCTCCTAAGGTTATTGGTTTAGTTGATTGGCTTTAAATGTATGGAGATGCCGAATCAAAAGCTTGGAACCATTTTTTTGTCATGATCATTCAATTGAGGAACCAGAACAAGTTATGGTTGAAATGACAAAAGGAATGAACAAGAAATCCATATTTTATGATATCCCTTACTGGAAGGATCTATTAATTTCTCATTTATTAGATCCTATACATATTTTCAAAAATATCCATGATTCTATTTTTCGACATATATCTAGTAAAGACAAAGACACTTTATCATCAAGGGGGGATATTTCTCTTTCACGTACCAAATTTGATAGAATACATTTGTTTCTAACTAAGGAAAATGAATCATATGCAAAAGCTCTATGGATATAAAAAGAAAAGAGTTAGATCAACTAAAAAATGTGATTCGTTCAATAAGAACACCCATTAAATATGGGTCATCATTGAATAAAGCTTTTATAGTAGGGGAACATATCACATGATTCAAAACACATGATTATCACAATTTTATGAAGTTACTAACATCAATTAGTTGTTATTCTTATCCTTTACTTACTAAAAATTATTTTGATATATTATGATAAATCAATAGTAATGAACTATAATAATTTGGTTTGATAGAATATCATGCCACTAGACTTAATAGGGGATTCATGCCTTATAATTGACTTGAAGAATGCCATATGTCGATTGTTAGCCTTTACGAGGTATGTTGTCGCTTGATATTTACAATGTCTTACGTGGTATGAAGTGTTCCTCTATATGATACAATGATATATTATATCTCATTCTAAATGTCACTAAAAATTCATACTAACTTAATGACAATACCTAATTAGGTGAGTGACCTCTAAAGAGATCCATGAGTCTGAAGTGATAAGATGGAAGAAAGAAATCACAGAAATAGTATGTCTGTTTGAAATGGAGCTCCCTACAAGCTTCATGGACCTACAGGTCCATTTACTTATACATCTAGTTGATGACATTGAAATGGTATGTATCACTTCAAGGAGATGGATGTTTTTCTTTGAGAGATACATGAAAATTATAAAACGATATGTCCAACAGAAGGCACATCCAAATGGTTGCATGGCTGAAGGGTATGTACTAAATGAAGCATTTTTCTTCCTATGTGAATTCCTTGGTAAAGATTTTAAATATTGTGCACAATTTTGGGATCAAGAATGTGCATCCAATATTATAGATGGAGAAAGGAATCAAACTAATGGTGTTCAGGAAGTAATTGCTATGTAAAATATTCATTATTATAATCATTTTAGAATCATTTACTAAATAATTTTTGGCTTCCCGAATTGAAAGAATAATATTTAAATTTTGAATTATACATGTTGATTTTTAATAAGTGTTGATGAAAGTGTTGTGCTCAACAAGCTTGTCCTCTACAAAATGGAATTCATGAATAAATGGATTGATATGTCTGATATAAAAGGGAAAGAAGTGTTAGAAGAAAGGAATCAATTTAAGATATCAAACCTAAGGAATACCCCACTTCCCACTTATACTTCCAGTCAATGGGAAAACAATGCACAATAGAATGGGTTTATAAATAAATACAAAACCAAATAGATGAGGAAGGAATAGATGCAAACATAATAGAAGATGAGATGAACATGTGTAGAGGATTTGAAAAAAAGGGAAAGTTTTAATTATTAAAAAATATTGCTTGAATACATTAATCACACCGTTAACTATTTAACTATGCACAATCATATTTATTTTCACTCAAGTAAATGGATTGTCATAGGTGAGGAATTATCCTGCAATATGGGCATACACTCATCATTATCATGTAGAAAGAGTAGATGAAAAAAGATGATCCTTCGATTGTAGGGTCATGTTTGATTTTGAAGAAATCAAGACGAGAAAGTTCAAAATATCAGAATGTTATTGAAGGGAATCTTCAATAAGTTGGAAAAATACAAGAAATTTTTGAGTTAGATTACCACTCTTTCAAATGTAGTATTTTTAAGTGTAAATGGTATGAAGTATTTAACGAGAGAAGAAGACAGATATCCATAACGGATTGTTTTCTATAGATTCATCAAAATCCTTACCACAGGATAAGGAGCCTTATCTTCTACCAATTCATTGTGAGATGGTATTTTTTTCAATAAAATAATATAATAAATATAATAAATAATGGTCTTACATAATTTTTTAATTCATTTTTTATTGTGAATATATACATTCTCATTGATAATAAAATTTGATACCACTGGAGATCTAATATATTTATCTTCTTAAGATGTAGGTTTTTTTCTTGTGAAGATATTTTGAATCAGAATTCGACATTTTCCATTCATTATGATCCAAGATAAAGGCATATATTCTAAGATGCCTCAATCAATACAAAGAAAATTAATGATGACCAACCAAATATAGTTCAATAATCGAGGAACATAGAGCAAATTGGCATCAATAGTTCAAGATCACGATGTTCAACCAGAAGACTGTGAACTAGATGATGGTGAGAACGTTCCATTAGAAGTATGGAGAAGTAGGGCTAGAGGTGTATTTTAACAAAATCATAAATTAAACGAGGCAATTCACCATGACAACTAACAATTTCCAAAGGAAAATGATTCTTAAACGAAGAAGGAAATATTGATGATATACAAAATGAAGATCAAATTAATAGATATGGTAACATTGATATTTTTTATTTAGAAGCAATTTTTATTGAAACAGAATATGAAGAAGGTGAAGATGATGATGATCACAATATGACTTTAGAAGAATGGTTTAGGAAGAGTAATATTAATCGCCTGCAAGAACATATGAACATGGACAAGGAAGCATTGGAAGACATAGATGTAGATGATAACATAAATGAAGACTTCTAGATAATTTACAAGATATGTAATTCATATTTAAATAAGGACAACTATGATGTCCCATTTTCAAATGATTCATTCTTATTTGGTTGTAATAGTCTTTTAATCACCATGTTTAGAACTCATAATCTAAATTGGTGTTTTGAATATTCTTATAGGTATAGTCATTACTTGATGCAATTAATGTTGTTAAAATGTGTGTTAGTTAATATGGTTTGTTGGTTGCAAATAACAAGCTCAATTAGTTGCATAAGAGTTACTATGGATAGTTTCATCTATTAGTTGAAAATTGTTAGAAGTGATATGAAGTTATGACTCAGAGAAAATGAAAATAATTTGTGTGTATAAATTGTCACATATTGTCCATATACACAACTATAACTTGTTAAGCTGAATTTATGGAATTAATTAACACAAATATATGAAACTACACTACAATAAAAATTCGAATTATTGAGGACCTTTGGATGGGTAATGAAGGTGAATTCAATTTGTCTAATGAGTTTATTAATTTTTGTAATTAATAATAACTTTCCCACATACAGGTAATATTTTCCCCATATAGGGAGTTCCCTGATGGCATAAATCCCTTCATTGTTTGCTGTCATTGTTAATCTTCCTTGGTTCTAATAGTGTATATATATTATATTATATATATATAATTATAATATTATATTATTATTATATTATATATATAATCTGTCTGTGTGTGTGTGTGTGTGTGTGTGTGTGTGTGTGTGATGAGGATGAGGAAAAAACTCATTGGTCATAAAAGGTTACCATACATAGACTACTTTCATGAGATCAAATAATTTTTTTGCACACTTCCAAAACATATGGTTTCTATTCCAAGGTAGATCTTGAACACATTGATGAAGCCAAATTTGTAGTCGATGTATCATCCAAGCATTATGTACATTTACAAGTTCACCTCTCATTTTCATTGTTTTCTAAAATGTTAAAGATTTTCACACATGATATACTGAATAGTTAATGGACAATGCAAATAATTTCTGTGGTTGATATTATTCTACTTATATGCTCTTTGTAACTGAAAAAAATTATTAATTTTGTGTTGATAATTAGACTTGTAGCACAAAGAACATGGTTGGGAATCATTTAATGGCTATCACAATTCACAACTACTAACAATTGTTTTTGCTTTCTCCTTATGTTTTGAAACCGAGTTTGACTTAAACATGCTTAATAGTGAAAAATTAATTTGTCAATACTTCAGCTTTTACAAAGTTCCTATAAATAACTATCTCTACCTGGTAATCTAAAAAATATTAACAAATTCAAAATCTCATATACTGGTCAGAAGAGGCCATCATCAAAGTGAATCAAATACCAAGAATGATATATGTCTACTAAAACCTATAATAACATTGTTTCTGATCCAAAATGGATCTTGTATCAAACCTATAAGTCCAAGTCTTCATATATGTTAACTATCAGAAAACACTATCACAAAGGAAAACACTAAAGAATGGTAGAAAACCAAGTAAAGTGAAGGTTGAAGTAACGTTGCATCGGAGCTGACAAATCGGCCAAATCAATGACCCAAATTAAATTGGGATATTGCATTGGGAGCAAGCTAGCATAGTGTATTGGAGGCAGCCTTATGGGAAATGTGACTGTGACCCAGTGAGACAACATGGACCATTGATCAAGTGCGCAGATCAACGACCAAGATTATAATATCACATTGCAAATTTCCAAAGGGAAGACTTACCACAAGTGCAAAGACTCAACGATATGCAATTGCGACTTATCACATCACAATAATGCAAAGGGGTGATGCCAATAGGTCGCGGGTAATGTGATTGCGATTGTGATGGGACAATGGGGATTAGCGAGTGGACTGGTGGAACAACACAGAGACCCACGACCCTGCGATATGCGATATGCCAATATCGGTGATCGACGATTGGCAGAGGAATGGGATGGAAGGGTCATTGACATGCGACTTGTGATTGTGATCAAGGCAGACCCGAAAGGGTTTATATATGCGACACTATAAAATTTGAAATCCGATATGTGACGTTTTGTCATGTTTTGGCGTATTTTGGTTATAAAATTTAAATACGAAGGAGACCATGGCATATTGGCGCTGCAACTTACGACAATGATATAACACGGACCCAATAGGATTATAGGTCATATTCAATATCATTTGAAGTCCGGCTTGGTAGAAATTTTCAATGTTTTGTTGCATTTCGTATGTATTTCGCTGTGTAAATAGGGAAACTTATTGTCAGGGACTTCACCTGCACCAGTGGTCCTTTCCATTTGAAAACAGGTGGCCATCATACCTTAGAGCATTTTGCAATGATTTTTTAACGCTCAATAGGGATTTGAACAGATAGAGGCTGGGAGCGAGAGAGCTCGAAGAGGGAAGGCGAATAGATAGGGCTAAGATGATTAAAAGCCACTCTATAGCTAAACAGAGTGGGACAAAAAGGGAGCAAGAGAAAGTAGAAGACAGAGAGCAAGAGGAAGCGGTTGTGTACTCTTGTAGACTTGAGGATTTCGAGTAAATCCTTGTTGTTTTTGTCACTGTTGTGTTGAGAGCCTATTTGATCTACGCTTGTAATATTCTGCTCTTAAAGACATAATATAGAGGCTGACACTAAAATCTTGGACCACGAGACGTAGCCAAGGGGCCTAGTGAAATCCTTCATTATTTTGGTTATGTTGATGTGTGTTTATTATGTTTTATAAGTGTTAATTTTCTATATTATTCGTAATATTTTCAATCCATTGCACTAAATCATATAGGAATTCATGCAGATGAGTCTATAATACCTTTTCTTCTTGATTTAATATCCATTTTCAGATCAAGTGGTATCATAGGATTTGGTTTTGCTAAGGTTAGGTAAGCTTGTGCTAGATTTTGAATGTTAACTAGATTAAAGCTCAGACTAGGAGAAGGAGAACTTGATGAGGCTAATACAGAGATTGGAAGAGTCTATTCTCAGAGGAGAATGGCAGAAGAAGGTCCATTGGGATCAGAATCTCAGTTTATAGAAATTTTTATGACAATCCAAGCTATAGTGGAAGAGATGTATCTGGAGTTTAAGAAGGGTCGAGGTGAAAGCACTGCAACGCCCAAACCAAACAAAGGAGAAGAGGAACCTTTTCTAGTTGCCCCTACAGAAGGCAAAGCGAAAGGGGAAATGCCTCCTCCACCATCTCCTCCATCATCACCTTCATCATCCTCATCATCTTCTTCGCATACCACTAGTTCTTCTAAGAAGAAGAAGAAAAATTCCTTGATCAAATTAGATGTGAAGTTTGATTTGCCAATTTATGGTGGAGAAATCAATGCAGAAAATATAGATAATTGGATAAGACAAATTGATGTATATTGTAGGGTACAAAATGTTGATTCAGAAAGGAAGATTCAGCTGGCTAGCCTTCGACTTGGAGAAACTGCATTAGTATGGTGGGAAGGCAAGACACAAGCTGATATGCAAAAAAATGGTAAAATCATTTCTACCTGGAATGAATTTTTCTTTTCTATCAAAAAAGAAATTCTATCCTTTAGCTTACATGCAACAGGTAATGATGAGTTGGAAAACTCTTCGTTAGTTGAAGGGTTAAAGTGTACAAGTTATACTCAGGAATTCAGAAAGAGAGCTTTAACTCCAGCTATATCATTAGACTCACTTGAGACTTTATTGAAGTATATAGGTGGTATTCATAGCTATTTAAAGCATACTATTCTCATGTTTAATCCCACTAGCTTAGATGATGTATCAGTTTGAGCCACACATCTAGAGGCTAGAGGTAAGAATGTAAATGTAGAGGTTGGGGTAACATCTAAATATTCTGTAAGAAAGAGCAAGGAAAAGGAGAAACTAAAATGGAAGGAGAGGAAAGAAAACATAGTAAAGAAGGATAAATCTTCGTGCACTCATTGCAAGAAAGAAGGACACGATGAGGCACACTGTTGGCTTTTTCATCCAGAACGGAAACCTAAGAAGTTCGGTGGAAAGGAGAGAAAGAATGCTGCTGCTATTCAACAGGAATTGGGATAAGATTCAGGTGACGAAACAATAGTTATAGCCACAGGTATTAAAGGTAAGGATTCTGAAGCATCCATAAGTAATTATGCACAATCTATTGATAATGAAAATATTGGGAGGGAAATAAGTGAGATTTTTCGTATTAGAGTGATTTCCAGGCATAATAAGAATGATACTTTGTTTTATAGTGGATCACAAGTAAATTTGATTTTTGAAACAATTGTAAAGAAGTTGGGATTAAAAACAAAACCTCATGAGAAGCCATAGCCATTAGGTTGGGTGTGTGATAAAGCAAAGCTACAAGTAACAAGACAATGTAAACTTACGTTTGCTATTGGATCAACCTTTGTAGACAAGGTTGAGTTAGATATAGTTCCATGGATATATGTGGTATTGTTTTGGGAAGTCCATACCTCTATGATAGGAAAGCTATTTTATATAGAGCTGAGAATAAGTATAAACTCACTAAAAATGGAATAGAATACATTGTAAGAGCTCGTAAAAGGTAAATATTCTCTCATAAATCTAGGACAGATTAAAAGAATTGTGAATTCATGCAAGCAATTTTTACTAATGGTTGCAAAGGAAAGGGATCTTGAAAAATCCAATGCATTTGAAGTCTGCGATTATAAACAAGAAGTTGATTTAGTTAAAGTTGTTTTAGAGTATGATGTTCTATTTCAAGAACCAAAAGTTATGCCACCCAAGCGAGAAATAGTTCATGATATTTATTTGCAATAAGATGTTCCATTACCTAACACTGGAATGTACAGGTTGTCATCTTTATAGAATTCAAATATAAAGAAGAAGGTATAGTAGTTGCTCGATAAACGGTTTATACGACCAAGCACATCACCATATGGATCTACAATCACGCTGGTGAGAAAGAAAGATGGTTTGTGGAGAATGTACATTGATTATAGGTCACAAAATAAAATACCGATCAAGAATCATTATCCTCTTCCTCATATTGATGATTTATTAGATCAATTGAAGTAAGTGGTTTACTTTTCTAAGTTAGACTTGTGAAGTGGTTATCATCAGGTCAGACTTGCAGAACAAGATGCGTGGAAGACTACTTTCAAGACAAAGTAAGGACTGTATAAATGGTTGGTCATGTCTTTTGACTTAAGTAATGGTCCTGCTACATTTATGAGAGTCATGAATGATGTACTTAGGCCATTTATTGATGATTTTGTATTTTTTTATTTAGATGACATTCTTGTTTTTAGTAAGACATGGGAAGACCATGTAAGGCAGAGTTTAGATGTTTTAAAAAGAGAAAATATCTATTTAAAATTGTCAAAATGTGAATTTGGCATAACATTTTTAAATTGTTTGGGTTATATTGTAGGGGGTGGTGAATTGAAGATAGATCCCTCTAAGTTTGAAGTCATTGTGAACTGGCCTAAACCCAAATTTGCTACATAGGTTAGGAGTTTCCTAGGGGCAACACAATACTAGAGAAAGTTTATTGCTAACTTTTCTTTGATTGCAGCTCCATTACATGCTTTAATAGGATTGAAACATGTGTTTAAGTGGGGAGGCAAATAGCAAAAATCCTTCGACAACTTAAAAGAGAAAATCAGTACAAAACCAGTACTAGCACTGCTAGATCATCAACATCCATTTGAGATTGAGACAGACTCCAGTGACTGTGCCAAGGGAGCATTGTTTTTGCAACATGGAAAACCCATATGCTATCATTCTGAGACATTTATTTTTGCAAGGTGTGAAAAACTAGAAACACTACCTAATGGGTAAAGAAACAATCATACATACAGATCATCAACCACTTCAATATTTTCACTCACAAACTAAATTGCGGAAATCAAGACATTATAGGTGGATGGGTTTTATTCAACAATTTCATCCTGTCATCAGATATAAGAAGGGCATACACAAAAAGGTTTCAGTCATCTTATCAAGACCAGTCATAAATGAATCTACTATACTTAAGCATGACTCAGTAATGCATGAAAGTTATATTGAACAATATGCTCAAGATGTAGATTTTAAAGATGTATATGCAACCTTAGGTCATGGAAAGCAAGTAGAAGAATTGCATTATTATGTAAATGACCAACTCTTATATCATTTGCGAAAGTTATGCATTCTATAAACTAAAAGAGTTAACATATTTGAGAAGAACATACTTCTCCCATATTAGGTCATTTGGCATAAGTAAAATTGTTTCACAATTGCAAAGGTTCTGTTATTGGTCAAGAATGCATGAGAGAGTTTCTATATATATCAAAGGGTGTACTATGTGTGCTACAAGCAAGCCCAATAATCAGAAATTAGGCTTGTACACTCCACTTCCAATTCCTTCTCATCCTTGGGAAAGTGTTTCCATGGATTTAGTTGGGGGATTGCTAAAATCTAGGAAAGGTCATGATTATTTATATGTTATTGCGGATAGGTTTAGTAAAATTTGTATTTTGATACAATGTAATGAGCAGGGTACAACTGAATAAATGAGAAAGTTGTTCTTTCAAAATGTATGGGTTCATTTTGGGCTACCCACTTCTATTGTATCTAATCAAGATTCTCGATTTGCTCGGAAGTTTTCGTCAAGTTTATGGGAGTTGATGGACACCAAAATGAAGAAGGGCATAGCATTTCATCCACAAACAAATGGTCAGACAAAAGTGGTCAATATGACAATGATCCAGTTGCTTAGAGGTTATTGCAGCAAGCATCCCAAGCTTCGGGATGAGCATTTGTGTTATGTGCAACATGCTTACAACCGTGCCAAACACTCTTCTACTCAGAGATGTCCTTTTGAGACTTGTTTTGGTTTTATACGAAAGTCTCCCTTAGATTTTTTCTCTGGTAGAGACATAGTAGCTGATGGACACAATGATGTGGATAAAGCAACCAAGTTCATTGAACAAATCCAGGAAATTCACCAGGCAATATAGGAACAATTGGAAAGAATTCAAGCCAAGTACAAGGCAAGACATGACAAGCATCGAGTTGAGCATAGTTTTCAAGTTTGTCATCAAGTATCACTATAAATTAGCAAATATAGAATGCAGGATGAAGGTAAGAAGCTAAAACCAATAACGTATGGACCTTTCAAGATACTTGATAAAATTGGTGAAAATGGTTTTCGCCTTGATTTTCCAGCTTATATGCAGATCTATTCAGTTGTTAATGCACAAAACTTGAGATTGTATGAACCTTCATTGATTGAAGATCCTAAAGAGAAAAGTTAGTTGCCTTCTATTGGGGATTTGTTGCCTGAGTATCTCAATGAGTTATAGAAGGACATAGTTCTTGACAGGAAGGTAAGAACTACATGCTAGGGGGATGTTGAGTACCTGAGAGTAGGACTCAAAGGTTTAAATCCAAGCAAGGCAAGATGGATAGAAATTGGACAAGTGATGGAGTTGTATCCTCACTTGATTGATGCCTAAAACCATCTTTTGGTGGTCCAAAAGGTTTTCTGTGGGAAGGCGTGATCCAAAATGGATTTTGTATCAAACCTCTAAGTCCAAGTCTTCATATATGTCAACTATTGGAAAACACTATCGTAGAGGAAAACACTAAAGGATGGCGAAAAGAGAAGTAAAGTGAAGGTTGAGGTAACTTTGCACTGGAGCCATCGGATCGACCAGATCAATAGCTCAGATTAAATTGGGATATCGCATCATGAGCATTCCAACGAAGTGTATCGGAGGCAGCCTTATGGAAAATGCGACTGCGACCTAGTGACACAACGTGGAACGTTGATCGAGCACACAGATCAATGGCCGAGATTACAATATTGCATCATAGATTTCCAAAGGGAAGACTTACCACAGGCCTAGAGACTCAACAATATGCAATTTCTACTTATCACATCGCAACAATGTAAAGGGATGATATCGATAGGATGTGGGTAATGTGATTGCAATTACGATGGGCAGATGGTGCTAATTGAAGATCGATGATTGACAATCGACAAGTGGACTAGTGGAACAACACAGAGACCCGCGACCCCGTAATATGCGATACGCTGATATCGATGATCAGTGGAGGAATGGGATCAGAACCAAATACAAAGGGTCGTTGATATGTGACTTGTGATTGTGATCAAGGCAGACTTGACAGGATTTATAGATGTGGCACTATAAAATTTGAAATCCGATATGTAGGATTTTGTCGAGCTTTTTTGTGTTTTGGTTTATTTCCATTATAAAACCGAAATAGAAAGCAGACCATGGCATATGGGCGCTGCAACTTGTGACAATGATATAACACGGACCCGATAGGATTATAGATCAGATTCAATATCATTTAAAGTCCGACTTGGCAGAAATTTTCACTATTTTGTTGTATTTCCTATGTATTTCGTTACATAAATAGAGAAACGTATTCTTGGGGATTTCACCCGTGCCAGTGGTCCTTTCCATTTGAAAACACATGGCCACCATACCTTTCAACATTTTTCAATGATTGTTTAACACTCAACATGGATTTGAATGGACAACGCCTGGGAGCCAGAGAGCGCAAACGGGGAAGGCAAATAGACAGGGCCAAGAGGCTTAAACACCACTCTATGAATGAATAGAGGGGGATAGAAAGAGATCAAGAGAAAGTAGAAGATAGAGAGAAAGAGGAAGCGATTTTGTACTCTTGTAGACTTGAGTATTTCAAGTAAATCCCTGTTGTTTTTGTCACTGTTCTGTTCAGACTATGTTTGATCTCACAATTGTAATATTCTACTCTTAAGGAGATAAGATAGAGGTTGACACTGAAAGCTTGGACCAGGAGACATAGCCAGGGGGTCTAGTGAACTCCTTTATTATTTTGACTGTGTTGATGTGTGTTTATTATGTTTTATAACTGCTCATTGTCTATATTATTCGCAATATTTTCAATCTGTTGCACTAAATCATGTAGGAATTCCTGCACATGAGTCTACAATACCTTTTCTTCTTGATTAAATATCCATTTTCGGATCAGTTTCCATAATAGCAACTAAAAACATCTACAACTAGTTGTTGAACTTTTGCAACCAATTATAAATCTTCAAAAAGAAGATGTTTTCTAGTGAGGATTATTGCCATATCATCGTTGGTTTTATGAGGAAAAAGAAATAAAATTTCATTAGTTATCAAAGGTAAAACAAATTAATTATTTGCATGCTTTCAAAACCTATGGTTTCTTACCAAAATTAGATCCTAAGTAGATCAATGAAACCAACTTTGTTTTGATGTATCATCCAAACATTATGTACAATTACACACTAACCTCTAATCCACTGTTTCTAAAATTGCTAAAGATTTTCATACATGATATCTGAAACAGTTGGATAATACAAATAGTTTTCATCACTGTTCTTCAATTTATATGCTTTTTAAAACTTATTTGAAAGCTCAATTTTGTCCCAACAATTAGACTTGTAGCACAAAGAACATGGTTAATACATATTATTCAGCCAAAAACTAGTTACTACCAAAATTTAACAAAAAGAATATTACTACATAAAAGTAGAATTAAAAAAAAACAAAAACAAAAATTTCCCAAATTAAAAAATAAAATATAAAAAACAAAATAAAATAATCAACTCTTTTTACCAAACTTTAATGACTTTTTTAGTGCTAATACTAACATCACCATTACAACATGATATATTTCTAGCACCAATACTTCCATTACAACAAGATATAAGAGGGATATAATGCAAAAAGTTTAATAATAAGATGTATGTAGAAGATGGTCTTGAAACTAGTGAATTCACGATAATCAATGGGACTACAATCAAAATAATTGTATATTATTTACTTTTTTTACATAGATTATCAAAATAATTGCATAAATCACTTTTTTTAAGCCAAAATTTAACAAAAGCTTTTCTGGTGCTAACATTATAACAGTGATTACAACAAGATATGTTTCTAGTGTTGAAAACACCATTATAGTAATATATCTCAAGAGAGATGGAAAATGTAAAAGGTATGATAGTAATACGTATCCGGAAGATCGTATTGAAACTAGTAATTGTTCATGAAGCCATAAAATTGTAAGGTCATTGGCATTATCATAATGATTGTCATCATCTTCATTATCATCATCATCACCACTATCTTTTTCATCATTACTCCCATCATTACATTATCATCATAATCACTATTCATGTCATCATCATTAGCTCCATCATCATCATCATTGTCGTCATCATTATGGACATTATTTTCAATTGTTCATAATTATAGATGTCCTAAGAAATATCATCAACCCAAAAATGTGATCAGAACTAGAAAAGCGTTGTTTAGAACACATATGATATCTTCAAGCGAAATAACAACTCTCTTTTTGTGAGATGATTGATGATCATGATCATCATCATCGTTATCATCGTTATTGTCATTTTTATCATCCCCATCATCATCATTAATGTAATTTCTATCATCAATGTTGTCATCGTCATCATGGACATCATCATCATTCATGCCACTATTGTTGTTGATGATGACCTAGATGACAATGATAATAATGATGATGATGACAAGGATGAAAACACCAAAGATAATGCTTATGATTATGACAATGACAACATTTAAAAATTGGGAAGATTCTCCAAGGTCATTAGCGTTGTCATCATCATCGTTTTCATTATAACCACCATCGTCTTTATGATCAAATTAGAATTTGTGTCATTTCCATCATATTCATTTTCATCAATTGTTCATAATTGTCAATGCCATAAGGAATATCATCAATGAAAAAACTATGATGAGTGTTGGAAAAGGGATGCAAAAGAGAACACAAAAATGGGGGCAAAAATAGAAGTAAAATTGGATGAAAAGTGGATGCAACATACGTAGATGAAAAAAAACATGCAAAACTTGATACAAAAGTGGATGCAAAAGAAGATGCAATTGTCAATGAAAACTTAGATGCAAACATGAATACAAAAGTGGAAGCTAACATGGGTCCAATGGTAAGCATAAAACTTGGCACAAATTGTGGTGAACAAATGTTGATGCAACAACAGACGCAGAAAAGGACACAAACTTAGATGCAAAATAAGATGCAAAAATGGATGTAAACATGGACATGAACATGGGTGCAATATTGGACAAAAAATTAGATACACAAAATGGATGCAACAAAAGTAAATGCAATAGGGGGTGAAAAAACATACACAATATTCGATGCAAACTTGAGCAAGAAAGAGGGTGCAAATGTGGATGCAAAAGTGGAAGCAAATGTGGTTGCAATAGTAGGCACAAGATATGGTGCAACAAAAGTGGATGTAACAACGGGAAAAAAACTATGCAAAATAAGATGAAAAAATGGATATAAAAGTGGATGCAAACATTGCTGTAACAGTCAAAACAAAATTGGATGCAAAAAGTGGATACAATGGAAGTAAATTCAAAAGTAGATACAAAATGAGATGCAAAACCCAATGCATAAACCTGACAAAAAAGTGGATGAAAAAAGAGATGCAATATTTGATTCAAATATTTAGCGCAAAAGAGTATGTGAACATGGATGCAAAATTCGAAGCAAAAGTGGGTACAATAGTAAGTGTAAAACATGGTACAAATTGTGGCACAGATTAAGTGGATGTAATGATAGATGCAAAAAAAGAATCAAACTATTATGAAAATGAAGATGTAAAAAGGGATGCAAAAAGTGGACTTTAAAATGGGTGCAATAGTGGATGCAAACTTGTATGAAAAAGTGGATGCAATAGAAGTCGATTCAAAAGTAGATGCAAAACGAGACACAAAACCCGATGCAAATCCTGATCCAAAAGTGGATTACAAAAAGGGATGCAAAAATAGATGTAAAAAGTTGATGAAAACCTAGATGCAAATGAGGATGTAAATGTGGATGAAAAATTGTAATCAATAGTGGGTGCAAAAGGAGGTGCCAAACTAGGCGCAAATTGTGGCACAAAAATATTAAATGCAATAGTGGGCACAATAATAGATGCAAAAGAGGATGGAAATATGGATGCAAAACAAGATGGAAAAGTGGATGCAAAAAAATTAGATGCAAAATTAGATGCAAAACTAGACACAAACCTTGATGTAAAACTTGGTGGAAAGGAGATGCAAAAATGAATGCAAAAAAATGATTTAAAAAAGGATGCAAAAAATGATGAAAAAGTTTATGCAAGTATAGGTGCACAAAGTGGATGCAAATGAAGATGAAAAATCATATCAAACAAAATTAGGTGACAAACTTGATGCAAAACCTAGAACAAAACCTGGTGCAAAGAATGACACAAAACTTGGCATAAAAATTGGTGTGAAACTTGGTGCAAAATGTATTGCAATACCTAGTGCTAAACTTGGTGTAAGACTTGGTGCAAAACTCAATGCAAATTTTGTGTCAATTTTGCACCATATTTGGTAAATGGACGCAAATAGCACCAAAAAAGGGCTCTAGATCCAAAAAATAAGTAAAAAGTGACGCTAATCATAGGGTTTTGTTGTGTACACAAATTAAAGTTTCAAATTTATTTGTAAAATAGTTATGCCTTTTTTCCTTTTTAATTAAATTGATTAACTTAAAAAAATTGCATATGAGGTGAATAATGTATTTTTGGAGATGTGGTATTGATAAGTAATTGTATTGGCCCATAGTATTGTAAGAAATTACATTAAATGAGGATTACATATTTTTTAGTTATTGGTCTTCCTCAAAAGACACGAGACTAGTAACATTAGTTTAGAGTCTTAACATTGTTGAGACCTTGTCTAACTATAACATCTTGTAAAAATAAACTTATAAAAATAGGTTGGTTGTGCAAGACTTTGACATAAAACATGAGAAGATAAAAAATACTACTAGTGTTGCAAGGAAACACACAAGTGGATCATAAAAATTATTGGGTAGAATCTTCTGGCATCTGCGCTGGCTAATCATTACCCTCATCCAAAGAGAACGAGATGTTGGTTGATCTCCTGGTTAGAATGGTTAGCTTATTGTCTATATTGTCCATTTTTATTTTCTCTCTGCCAATATGATAGAATTCTTCTGTTGTACCTCTGTATGTGACCAACAATATTCAAGTGATGTTTAACACCGTGTCATCTTCATTTCAAGATTTATGAAGTGTTGTACCTCTACATGTGACTAACAATATTCAAGTGATGTTTAATGTTGTCTCATTTTTATTTCATGATCGATGATGTGATGGAGTGCATGCAATGCACCAAGTATAGTGAGATCCAAAACCCTGTTTCATATAACCTTCCATCATATCAAGGCTAAGGAATGCAAACTCTCGGGCACCCTCCTCACGACTATAAAGTCATAACTTAATTATTTTTTATGATTATTTGAAATTTTAGCAATATGAGATGTAGGAAGTGTTTCCATATTTATTATATATTGATTTAGATGCCTATGAATGTTTATAAGACATTTGATTTACACAATTACACTAATTTATTTAGAGGAAGCCAAGATAACTATTACCCACTCATGTTATCATCCTAGTCTATCAATA